>BQNB010029457.1:0-53376 GCA_026074375.1 Tanacetum coccineum | reverse complement strand
ACTCCATTGATCATGCACCTTCTAGATGTGCATATTAACAGAGGTCTTATAAACCTTAATTATAATGACAAATTGACAATACTTTGAGATAAGAAAAGAAGATAAAAGTAGCGATCAAAGTCAAGGGGGCAAACCACTTACACCTTTAATTATCGGCAGGTATTTACCAAAAGTCCAAAATACCAATAAAAAAGTCCAAGATTTGCATTAAAAATTTGCTTGTTCCATACGAATTTAAGAAATCAATTTATTATCATGGGATTAACATGTAAAATGAATAAATAAATGTGACAACTTGAACTCGTCTACGCAATAGTTCATTTGGGTTATATTAATTTCATAGTAATTAAAAGTTAACATGTGTATTACATGGAGTTGGACCATTAGAGAAGGTAAAAAACATTTGTTTTCTATAGGGACTAATGTCACACCTTTTACATTTCGGGTGACTGTTTAAGCTTATATAGCTTACTTTTTATATGATTTTCGAATTGTATTTTATGAACTCACTTTTTTTCGTTTATATTAAAACTTATGAGCGTATATAAGCTTATTATGATATAATAATTCTATATAAGCCAAAAGTTCAAAAATAAAGTAGAAAAAATGAGACTATGAAATATAAGCGGAAACCACATAAGCCAAAAATATGTTGTATAAGCTTATGAAATATATTGCTCCCCGTCTAACCCTTTATTGTTTTTTTTAATTGACAAGGCCTGACAACTTTCTATCATTTTGTTATGTATTTTTTTGTTTTCTTATTCTTTTTTCTCAAACTTTATGACATCAATCATCAATAATACACTTCAAAATTGTATAGATTCTTATGTTTTTGTATTTTTTGTACTTTTCAGATTTCCATTCTAGTTTAATCCAAGTACTTATTTCGTATCTTTTGTCTTTTATAATTTTGTTTGTCAATCTTTATAATCTTACCCATTAATAGTACACTTCAAAACAACAGGAAAAAAATAATAGAACGTATCGATGTATCGTATTCATTTTTAAGAGGAGTATAAATAACCTCCATGGTTAAAAAGATCATTATTAATTTGAGAACAATAATGTAATATTAACTAAACAAGACATTTAATTATCGCGCAAATTATATATAACATATTTATCTCATGTGTTCTAAGCACAACATAAACTCACAAACATATTGTAAAATATTCTTACACATATACTACCATTATGACACAATCCTTTTAGTAAACACCATACTTAAAATCGCTGTTAAGACATATTTTGTTCATGTTGTCATGTGTGTGACTAGATCCCGTAACATAGTGTTGAATGGCTGTTCATTGCAATTGAACAATAGAATGCTCGTACTCGTTGATAACGTCTGTATTTAATAGTATAATAGTATTAAATATTACTAATATATGCACATTAGGCGTCAAATCCACTGTCGTTTTGACAATGGGTCACTTGCTACAGTAACATGCTCCCATTTTGGGCTAGCCCGATTTTAGTTTTTTTTTTTTTAATTATTTTTTTTTTAAAATTTGTATGCACAAAGTAGGAGGGGAAAAAAATATTACAAAAGTTCCGATTTATTCAGATAAAAAAATACCCGCGAAAACATCTTCGATACCTAATAACTTTAAAATAATCGATATGGTCACAAACGTACAACCCATTATATTAAAAAAAACCATATAGCAAAAAAAACAACACTTTAAACATGAGGCCCAACACATAAGCCATATAAAAAAATTATTACTAATATACACATTTGTCGACAAACTAGCCTAAAATTCGCATAAAATGTGGCCCAAAATCTGGCCCAAAGTAAAAAAAAAAAAAACTAGCCCAAAATTAGCCTGAAATCTGGCCCAAAGTAAAAAAAAATACAAAACGGTCCCTCAACTTTTAACTATTTACGATTTTCTTACACAAAAAATCCCGTAAAAAAATTAACAAAAAAAACACGTCAAGTTTTTATTGTTCACAACTTTTTTACATTCATCGGCCCAAAAAAAAGATATCGAACCGTCCCAAAAAAAGAAAATATTCGGGAAAAAATTAACCCGTCCCAACGCAAAAAAAAAATTCCCGAATCATACAAAAAAAGGAAATATCCGGGAAAAAATTAGCAAAAAAAAAACCCAAAATAGTGCCCAAAATTTGTCCCAAGAGTAGAAAAACAATACAATACGACCATCGGCATTTTAACTATTTACGATTTTCTTACACAAAAATTCCCGTAAAAAAATTTACAAAACCGTCCCAAAAAAAGAAAATATTCGGGAAAATATTAGCCCGTCCCAACGCAAATTTTTTTTCCCCGAATCATACAAAAAAAGAAAATATTAAAATTTAGCCACGCATAACGCATCGTCCAAAAAAACCCCCGAAATGTAAAAAATATTATTCGGGAAAAAATTAGCCCCGTCGCAACGCGCGAGTTCATTTGCTTGTTATATACATTTAAGAGTTTTTGGGCTTAGATGTCACTTGCTAAGCCCAATAGACAAAGAGATGGCCTAAAGCGTAAGATTATGTATATTATATAACACTAGCATGTTATTCGCGTAAAACAGCGGTTTCGGGGGATTAAAAATAAAAAAACTAAAAATAGGGTGAAAATCAAAATGAATATTGAATTAAAGAGCACAAAATTTTAGAAAATACGGTAAAATTAAATCATAAAAAAATAAATAGATAAAAAGATCTTTCAATTTAAAAATAAATGTGATTTTTTAATTAAGAATTGACACATGTCATTTTAAGATATGTTTCCCTAAAATGAGATGGATAGTCAAGATTGCACATTGTTAATACAAATAATGCTTAAAAACGTTATTTATATTTTTCGACTACTCTACGTTCTGAAGATGACAAAATGTAAAAACGTCTACGATAAAAATAAACGTTTACGCGTTATAAATCGTAAATTTTCATTTCAACGTAAATCACTTAAGGTATGAATAAACAAATCATTAAACATGATTAGTGATCAAGAAAATATTTTTTCTTAACTATTACATTTCTACAAAAGTATTTTTACAAAAATAAAAATATACAAAACATTTTTATTTATAAAATAAATGTTTTGTTTAATTATAACAATTTGAAATTAGTTTTCCTCCCAAAACAGAAGGTTCTATACCACTTTCAACATTCCCCACTAAAAGACAAAAATATGAGCGTCTACCTAGGGGCGGCCCCCTGATAGGCAGGACGACCCCCACCCAAGATATATCTGGGACCGTCGCCAGGAGACGTTGCCATTTGCTGGCCATAAATACTGCACTATTCCCTGCAGATTTTCAGACCTCTTAGCACGAATTTTTCAGATCTCTTTCTCTCCTTAATACCTTTTTTCTCTCTCTAAATCTCTTAATCACTAACATAGTTTAATCTTGTTTAAAGTGATCTAATCTCATCTTCTTCTTTCTTCTATCAAGTGCAAGAGAAGAACACTCGTATTCGCCAAGAAACGAAGTGTTATAGATTAGTGATTTCTTCCATCTTCTTCTAAGATCCAAACCTTCTTTTTATTGTACTTGTGTGGTTGTGTAAGATCGGATAGTGTATAAATCTGATAGTGTAGATTGTGTGTTGGTTAGTATTTTAGTCCTTAAAATACATTGGTGAAGTAATAGATTTGTTCTAGCTAAGATTAGGACTCGACATTTAGCTTAGTGTCGGAAAACAACATAAGCGATGTGTAAACGGTTTTCTCCGCCTAAAAGGAGCTTGTTGACATAGTGAAATCTCGAGTGGATACTCAGGGAGTGGAGTAGGGCGAAGAAGAGCTTCGTAGCTGAACCACTATAAATCTTGGTGTTGTGGTTTGATCGTTCTTTCCTTTATCTCTTTTATTGTGTTTTGCATATCTTTCATTGTTTATATTGTGACTGTGAGTAGATAGATTTATTATTGTTTCATATTGTTGGTTGATTGAAACATACAACTCGAATCTAATTAATTTTGAAACAAACTTTTAAAACTCCAATTAATCGGTAAACAATTCACCCCCCCTTCTAGTTTCCACAATTGGTATCAGGAGCCAAGGTCACTCACGATTTTTAAAATATATTGTATTTTAAAGCTTGGATAGATCTATAGATTTCGACAAATATCTAGAAGGGCAATCTATGCAAAGACCACCACTTTTCGAAAACGATAGTTTTATTTATTGAAAAAATAGATTCGAAATGTATGTAAAATCAAAAGATGTTGATCTTTGGCATGTTATTACCAACGGTGATTTTCAACCCATTGAAAATAATTCGGAAACCAAACTAGATGAGGTTGTCCCTTTTGAAAAACAAAGTGATGAACTTAAGAAAAGACTTGCGAAAAATAACAAAGCTAAAATAGTTATTTACAATGCTTTGCCTAGAAAAGAATATGAAAGAATTTTCATGTGTAATACGACAAAAGAAATTTGGAAAACTCTGTTAATCACCCATCAAGGTAATAGCCAAGTCAAAGATAACAAGATTGACCTTTTGGTACAACAATATGAACAATACGACATTTCCGAAGACGAATACATAGATAGTGCTTTTGCTAGATTTAATACAATTATTACTAGTCTAAAAGCTCTTGATGATGGTTACTCTAGCAAGAATTATGTTAGAAAGTTTCTTAGGGCTCTACATCCTAAATGAAGAGCAAAGGTCATAGCGATTGAAGAGTCGAAAGACTTGACATCACCATCTCTTGATGAACTCATCGGGAACCTTAAAGTTCACGAGATGATCATCAAGAAAGATTATGAAGTAGTCAAAGCTATAGGAGAAAGGAGGTCTCTTGCTTTAAAGGCTAAGAAGGAATCTAGCGATGAAGAATGTTCGACTTCCGAAATTGAAGATGAAGAGTACGCCATGGCGGTTAAAGACTTCAAGAAGTTCTTCAAGGGAAGAGGAAGATTCGTAAGACAACCACGGAATGATAAAAAAACGTTCCAAAGAAGCCGAGACGAAAAGAACGGCAAAAGTTGTAGGAAGTGTTTTAGATGTGGAGATCCAAATAATCTTATTGGAGAATGTCCAAAACCACCGAAAGACAAGAACCAAAGAGCATTCGTCGAAGGCTCTTGGAGTGATAGCGGTGAGGAAGATGATAAACAGGCCAAAGACGAAACATGTCTCGTGGCTCAGGCATCTAACGAGGTACATTCTGAATCCTCTTACTTTAGTGATGAGAATTCTTCGGTAGATGACATTATGTTTGATAGTGAATATTATAAATTTCAAAAAATGAGTCTAATGATAATATTTAACAAACATTTAAAAAGTGTTAGAAACAAGTTAGGAAAAGAACTTAGTGAATTAAAAGAAAAATTGTCTAAACTCGAGAAAAACAAGAGAGTTGATCTCGAATGTACAAAGTGTCAAATACTTAAAACTGACAACGAAAAACTTAAAGAGGAAGCCTTTAAGCTAACTCAATTTGAGAAAAGTACACACTCTTTAAATGAAATGTTGAGTAATCAAAAACCCTTAGGAGATAAATCGGGTCTAGGGTTTAACTCATTTGAAGCATCATCTAGCGGGACTAAGGAAATAAAATTTGTAAAACCTCTAAATACAACGTCCTCTTGTGGCTTCCCCCAAAGCATTGTGGGCGGCCCCCATAAAGCATAAACGACCCCCAAAGAAATTAAGGGACCGCCTGTCTGTTCACCAGATGTTAAAAAATCTTTTTTTTTCAAAAATCCATTTTAGGTCCTAGACCACAACATATAATGGTAAACAATGTTAAAATTCCCATTGATAGTGACAATGAAGTTAAACAATTTTATAAACCATCATTAAAACCCGGAGTTGGATTTTCTAAACCAAACTTTAGGTCAAAAACTCCACCTCCTATGAGAGTCAACAATTCTTATCCTCGTTCTAAGACACCACAACAAAGAAGAAATGTTGGTAGACAAAACCAACCTCATGGATTTTTTGTAACTTGAAACAACTTCCAACCTCAAAGTTACATGCCATGGGGAATGTGTCCTCCATTTCCACATCCCAATCAAATGCAACAAATGGAAGGGATGTTTAGCACTAACAACTTTGGACCCATGAGATATTGAGGATCAAATGTTTGAATTATTGTCTTATATAAATAGATATGTCTTGGAGTTGACTTGGAACCCGATGAGTGGATAAAAGATAGCATATGCACTAAACACATGACGGGGAACTGAAATATCTTTTCAACCTACAAGGCATACAATGGAGGTAACATCATTTTTGGTAGTAATCTACGCGGTAACATCATTGGAAAATGTACGATTTCTCATGGCTCACTTAAAATTACTAATGTAGAGCATGTAGATAATTTAGGATTTAACTTACTAAGTGTAGGTCAAATATGTGATAGTAAGTGTAAAGTTATATTTTCTAAAAATGATAGCGAAATTGTTAAGGAATGTAAGGTCTTAGGTAGAGGCATTAAGAAGAAAGGCTTATATGTGATGAAATTATGAAATAAGCCGAAAGACAAAATTTGTCTTGCAACGATTGATGAAAACTCCACTTTCTAGCATATGAGGTTAGGTCACGCTAATATGCGTCTCATTCAATCGTTAGCATCTAAGGAACTAGTTAGGAATTTACCTAAGATTAAGTTTGATCAACACTTTTGTGATGCTTGCAAAATTGGAAAACAAGCTCACGCCAGTCACAAAGCTAAGAATATAGTCTCAACGACTAGATGCTTAGAACTTCTCCATATGGATCTCTTCGGTCCATCCGCCGTACGAAGTTACTGAGGAAACCTCTACACCTTGGTAATAGTAGACGATTATTTTAGGCATACATGGACAAGATTCCTTAAAACCAAAACTGAAGCCTTCGAACAATTCAAAATATTTAGTAGAAAAATACAAAACTAATAAGGATGTCTAATAGTGTGAATTAGGACGGACCACGGTAAGAAATTTGATAATGAAGTACAATTTGGAGAGTTTTGTAATGCCAACGGTATTACACATAACTTCTCGGCTTCACGCACTCCACAATCAAATGGCATGATAGAAAGGAAAAATATGACACTACAAGAAATGAGTAGAACAATGTTGAACAATCGCCACCACAAAAGTTTTGGTGTAACGTGATAGATACTTCAACCTATATCCTAAACCGAATCCTAATTAGAGTCATCTTAGGAAAAACTCCTTATGAAATCATGAGAGGTAGGAAACCCACTCTTGATTATTTTAAAGTGTTTTAAAGAAAGTGCTTCATTTTAAACACCAAAGACTACCTCACTAAGTTTGACCCAAAGTCATACGAAGATGTCTTTCTAGGTTACTCCCAAAATAATATAGCCTACATTATTCTAAACAAACACCATGGAAATTGAAGAATCACTCAACGTGACATTCGATGAAACTCCTCCACCCTCTAAGACATCACCCTTGGTGGATGATGACTTAGATGAAGAAGAAGCAATTAAGGTTACCGAAAAGAAAAACCTAGAAAATGACATTGAGGATGAAACTTTAGAAATTGGCGAAGTAGTCAATGTTAAGGAATCTAGGAACCATCCATTAGAAAATGTCATAGAAAATCTCAACCAAAGAACCCTTAGGTCTCAAGCCCAAAACCAAAATAACTTCTTTTGTTTTATATCAACTATAGAACCTAAGAATGTGAATGAAGCCTTAAAGGATGAAAGTTGGATAATCGCTATGCAAGAAGAATTAAATCAATTCTTTGCAAACGATGTTTGGGAGTTAGTACCACAACCTAAGAATTGGACAATCATAGGAACTAAATGGGTGTATAGAAATAAGTTAGACGAGAACGGTGTTGTCTCTGGTAATAAGGCTAGGTTAGTCGCCCAATGTTACAATCAACAAGAGGGCATCAATTATAATAAAACTTATGCCCCAGTTGTTAGGTTAGAGTCTATTAGGATTTTATTAGCCTGTTCTTGTGCTCTAGATTTTAAGTTATTCTAAATGGACGTAAAAACTGCATTCTTGAACGGTTTAATAAATGAGGAGGTATACGTGGCACAACCTCCGGGATTCATTGACTTTGAAAAACCAGATCATGTTTATAAACTCAAGAAAGCTTTCTATGGTCTTAAACAAGCTCCCAAAGCTTGGTACGATAGATTAAAAGCTTTTCTTATTAAACATGAATATAACATGAGAATGGTAGATACCACGCTTTTTACAAAGAAGAAAGGTTCAAATCTCATCATCGTTCAAATCTAATCATCATTTAAATATATGTCGATGACATTATATTCGATTCGACTTGTCAAGACATGTGTGATGAATTTTCCAAAATCATGCATGACGAGTTCGAGATGAGCATGATGGGTGAACTTAACTTCTTCCTTGGATTACATATAAAACAAATGAAAGATGGCATCTTCTTTAATCAATATAAATATATTAAAGAAATGCTTAAGAAATTTAGGTTAGAAGATTCTAAACCAATGAAAACCCCCATGTCCTCGGATACTAAACTCTCGAAAGACGAAGAATGTGAGTCGGTAGATAGTACCAAGTATCGAGGCATGATAGGTAGTGTAGGATCCCGTATATCACTTACACTTCATATAACAATCACGAATCTAGATCAAGAAAAGAGAAAGAGTTGATATCTAGAGAGAGAAAGAAGAGAGAGAGAGTTGAGAGAGAATAGAAAGAAAAATGAAATATTATAAATGAAATCAACTAACTTTTCCTAGGTGGAAAAGTTACTTAAATACCCCGACACATTAAGTGACGTTCGGGATATTTTACTAGGACCCGGGCTCGGGTTTTGCTTGGGATTAAACCCGAAACATATACAATATTAGATTAACTATCGAGCCCGATTCCTGATACTTTCCTATTACAACGTTAACTAATTGATTGACCGAGACTAAAATACATAATGGACGAACTTCATGTTCGACTCAATATTTTGAGGCTAACAATCTCCCCCGAAGTGAGTTCATTGATGACACTCCTTCATGAGATCAATGAGATTGCTTTTGTCGTTAAGCTCATGTGGTCTTGGTCTTTCTCTTTGTTCTTTGTTGTAGGTTTGTTCCTTCATGCTTTGTGATCTTGACTTTGAGCCTTTGTCATTGTCTTTAACGTCTATGCCATCTTGCGATCTTGAGACTTTGACCAACATTCTCATACTGTGCCTCATCTTGAAAGCTTCAAATCAGAGTTTGCGGAAGTCTTTGTCTTTAAATCTTGAGCTTTCATGATAGATTGTCTTTGTAGAATAAGCATGAATATGTGGTAATGAATCGACTTTGGTTGATTAGGATACCGTCACCATTGTTTTAACCTGCAGGTTTACGTTAGTGATAATCCAGAAAATTGATTTGAAAATCAATCGGCATATTACTTGTAAAAGCGTTTTTGTAACACATCGGGAGTTTTAAGCTTTTATCAAAATTCATCAACCGTCAATTCATTTACTGGACCACATCGAGATCCAATTGTCACAAGTTTGATTCATATAGAATCTCGCAAGTCACCTACCGAGAGCTTGTTTGAGGTTGACTCAAGCAGGATTTCCATCTTCATTGTGAATACTAAAAGTATCACTCTGATGTTCTGGCAAATATCACAAGGATATTGCGTAGGACTCTTGTTAACAGCTTGTGAACTTGATGATGTTCAACAAGTGTTTGAAATGGAATGTGTCCTAACGAGATTTTTATTGATCTCTTGGCTCTAGACTCGATTAGTGCATTTTGGTTTTAGTACTCGGAGGCTGGAGCAGACTGCCACCTATTCAATATCAACAATCTCGGAGTGAGATGTCAATAGATAACGTGTGTATCTCCGTGACAAATGAGACAAGTTTCTGTTGAGAGAAACCCGAATGGCTGGGAAGGGTTGTGCATTGCATCACTGGGTCCATGATGTCGTTTTCAATGTCAGCAATCAACTTGTGATTCTGACAGCATATGTATTGACCCGGTTTCTGCCTTAAGTTGTGTGGAGGGCTTCTTTCTTTAGACCCTTTATCCATACATTTCTTTTTCATTCTTCAACGCCTTCAATGCTTACCAGGACGTCATTACTAACACCTTGTTGTGATTGTTCCAGTGTTAGCTCAATCTTAGTCGGCATTATTCCCATATACATTCATCTCCAATCATACCTAAGGACTGCTATTTCTAACTTTGGATTATCCTTGGGTAGATCCTCCGGTTCTGGTTGGATCATAGGATTGATTCCTAACCTAACCACCTTATGACTTCAGAATCGTCGTGAAATTAAGATGTTGTTGGGTATAAGATCGAACCATAAAACCTTTTCTTCAGCACATTGAGTCGAATAGATCATATTTTAATTACATTTTCTCCCCTTATTTTAAATAATAAACACTTAGTTTTTGAAATACCTTGTGATTAAAATATGTCTTGAAAATTCTTGTGATTAAAAAATACATGAAAATTCAGTGGGAAGAAAATTAGTTATCAGCAATGAATGGGTTTGAACATTTTGATAATGTTTTAAATACATAAGAGTTGTCGTTGTTGATGTATCCAAAAACATTAAAACTTTGTTTTTTCCGAAAAACTCCCCTCAAAATAGGACCAAATTGAGAATTAATGGTCTTTGAAAACAATGTGAGGTTGAGTATTTGAACACACATGGGCCACACTTTTGAAAGATTATAATTGTCATTGAGAAATTCTTGAAAATGTGTTTTCAACTTTTTGAAAAACCAAATGTTTAGAGGACTTCACATCTAACGCCTACAGTAAGCGCACTGAAACGTACACTATCCTTTTCTTTGAGCTAAAAACAATGAATTGTCTTTGTAAAGAACACTCAAGACCAAGAAACGTAATTTTCTCGTTGTGAGGATAAGCTTTTAAACCCTTCCTTTATTGAAGTCCGGGTTTAGACTGATAATTGCACATAAGCCATTTAAAAATTAGAAATGACATGTTTTTGAAACTATTTTGCAACGCTCGCTCCGAAACGTTCATTACACACTCCTGTCCAATGTTAATCGAATTTCAAGAGACAAGTCGAGAAGTAATCTTTTGAATTTCTGTTTTTCTGATTTTGTATTTTCTTTTTGAAGTTTTATATTTTTGTATTTTGCTTTTCTCAAAAATATGTACATGGTGATGTTTGATGATGATATCAAGCAGTCTCATTTGTCAGAACCTCCAGTTCAGCTGGAGTCAAACATCTCATACCAATCCTTCTGACAAGATACTTAAACCGATCCTCAGGAAGGGCTTTCGTAAACATGTCAGCTAATTGGTATTCAGTTCTGACAAAATATAATTCAATTATACCATTTTCAACCTGTTCCTTTATGAAGTGATACCGAGTATGGATGTGCTTTGTCCGTGAATGTTGTACGGGGTTGCATGAGATTGCTATGGCTGACTGAGAGTCGCAAT
The DNA here is from genome assembly GCA_026074375.1 of Tanacetum coccineum. Taxonomy (NCBI): domain Eukaryota; kingdom Viridiplantae; phylum Streptophyta; class Magnoliopsida; order Asterales; family Asteraceae; genus Tanacetum; species Tanacetum coccineum. The sequence goes on along the minus strand of BQNB010029457.1, from coordinate 42,021 downwards.
ACAACGGTATTTTGTTGTAGTTGAAGCCATAATCTTGAAGTTGTGTCCTCATCCACATTACTTGAGCACAACTTGCAGATAACGCCACGTACTCTGCCTCTGCTGAAGACATTGCAGTGCAGTTTTGTTTCTTTGACATCCAGCTTACAAGTTTATCACCAAGGAACTGTATCCCTCCAGAAGTGCTTTTCCGAGTATCAAGGCATCCGGCATGATCAGCGTCTGAAAATGCTGTTAGTTCAAAGCCAGAATCCTTTGGATACCAGAGTCCCATGTTAATGGTACCCTTTAGGTATTTAAAGATTCTTTTAACCTCCTTGAGGTGCTTTTGAGTTGGTCGTGCTTGATAACGTGCACAATAGCATACTGCTTGCACTAAGTCTGGTCTACTAGATGTCAAGTACATGAGTGACCCAATTTTACTACGATAATCAGATTGGTCTACGGGTTCTCCACTCAAGTCTACATCTAGTTTTGGTTTAGTAGCCAATGGTGTACCAATGGAGTGACAATTGTCCATATTATGCTTTTTTAGAATTTCTAAAGCGTACTTGGCCTGATTGATAAAAATACCTTTTGGGGACTGGTGGATCTGAAGTCCTAAAAAGAATTTCATCTCCCCCATTAAGGACATTTCAAATCTACTGTGCATTAACTTTTCAAATCTTTTTGAATATTTAGGGTTTGTAGACCCAAAAATTATGTCATCAACGTAAATCTGCACAAGTAGAATATCCTCCCCGTATTTTATCTTGAATAAAGTTGGGTCAATTGTACCTTTAGTAAAGCCTTTGGACATCAGGAAGTTTGATAGTTCATCGTACCAGGCTCTTGGAGCTTGCTTTAATCCATACAAAGCTTTCCTTAGAAGGTAGACTTTTTCTGGATGATCTGGATCAACGAACCCTTCTGGCTGAGCAACATAAACCTCCTCCTTCAGTGGACCATTAAGAAATGCCGTTTTCACGTCCATCTGATAGATTGGAAAAGACTTGTGTGCTGCGTGGGCAACGAAAATCCGAACTGCTTCCAAGCGAGCAACTGGAGCAAATGATTCTTCAAAATCAATACCCTCTTCCTGAGCATAACCTTTAGCAACAAGTCGTGCTTTGTTGCGAATTACAGTCTGATCTTCATCCTTCTTGTTCTTCCATAACCACTTTAGCTTTATAATCATCTTGCCAAATGGTTTGTCGACTAGTTCCCAGACTTTTAGTCTGTCGAACTGATGAAGTTCATCCTGCATTGCTTCGATCCATGCAGAATCAGCCATTGCCTCCTTAATGTTCTTCGGTTCAACAATACTCACCGTGAGCGCGAACATACACATTTCAGGATCTGTGGCAAGCTGTCGTCTTGTTTGAACTGGCATGGTTGGATTTCCACGAACTTGTTCTAATGGATGATCTCTGGTCCATCGGTAATCATGACTTTGTGGTTGAAATGAATGCACATCGGTATTATCAATGTTGCGTGAGGAAGACTCACCAATTTCTTGTACCCGTGTACAAAAAGGATTGATAAATTCAGCTTCTTGAAATGATGCATTCGGTGCTTGATCATTGTTGTTGTCCTCAGCATGACCGTGTGCTGGATTGTAATATTCTTCAAGTAAAGGACTGAAGAGAAATTCCAACCCTTGTTGTGACGAATCTGTCTTCTCTGCTGTAGGAACAACATTTTGTCTTGGGGGCACGGGGTCAGAGTTGTCATAATCTGACGCCTTTTGTCCTTGAGGAACGAGGCCTGAAGAGACATTTTCAACAGACATCTCTTGTCGTTGTGGTGCGAGGTCTGAACTGTTGTGATCAGACATCATTTCTTTGATTTCATCAAACTTGATATGAATGGACTCAACTATTAAGCGTGTTCTCTTGTTGTAAACACGATATCCCTTCGACTGAGTAGAATATCCCACCATGACACATGGATCCCCTTTTTCTTTCATCTTATCCAAATTTTCCCCATCTCTAGTTATGTAACAAATGCAACCAAAGATGTGAAGATGTTTTATTGAAGGTTTCCTGTCATTAATGATGTGATACGCCGTCTTTCCATGAGTCGATATGATGATTGATCTGTTCTGAGTATAGCATGCGGTTGCAACTGCTTCAGCCCAAAATGATAATGGAAGCTTAGAAGCTGAGAGCATCGTTCGAGCAGCCTCAACAAGAGTGCGATTCCGTCTTTTGACAACGCCGTTCTGTTCAGGTGTTCGAGGAGTGGAAGTCTGATGTTTAATGCCTTCTTCTTTGAAATAAGCATGGAGTGTCTTGTTCAAGAACTTTGTGCCTCTGTCAGTACGAACACTAATAACTTAAGCTTGAAGATTGCGTTGAATCATCGTGAGAAAATCTTTGAGAACTTCTAGAGTTTCATCCTTGGATCGTAGATAAAGAGTCCAAGTGTATCTTGAATAGTCATTAACAATCACCGGAATATATTTCTTTCCATTTATGCTTGCAACCCGCATTGGACCACACAAGTCCATGTGAAGCAAATTCAGCCTTCCTTTAGAACTTGGAACAGCTTTTGACTTAAATGAGCTTCGTTTTGCTTTACTCTCATTTCACAAGATGAACAAAGTTGATACTTGACATATTTTAACTTAGGTAAGCCTGTCACAGGTAGTAGTTATGAACCATGTCATTTGAGCCTACTTTTTCCCTTGGTGACTGATGTGACACATGCTTTGGGCAATTCCTAGAGGGGCTAGGTGCAATCACATTGGTGTTTCGAACTGCTTGTTTTCTAATCTGAGGCAAATTCTGTTGAGTGACTTGTTTAAACAAACCATCCGACACATTAGTTTTATTAACCGACTGTTTCATTTGAAAACTTCTCATTTCAGGAGAATTTGAAAAAGGAGTCGGTTTTCCTAAAACTGATGGTTTTGGAATCCGTTGAGCATTTGGTTGTCGAACAACAGATGGTTTATCAAACTGAGTTTCCACAGACTTTCCTTTTGTTACCAGAATGAGTTTCTTTAACTCATTTATCACCATGTTCTTGTCTTGCATTTGAGCTTTCAAATCTTGTATTTCATGATATTGTTCACGTTCTTTTCGAAATACATTTGAAGCATTTTCTTTGCAAACTGGGTTGTTTTTCATCTGTTCTTTACAATGTTGTAAAGAAAGTTCAAGAGAAATCGAGTGTTTTTCAAGTTTAGAAAAACTTTTTAACAAATTATTATGAACTTCTTTGTTAACAGATTCAGTTTGTTTCGAAAGCTTTTGTGCAAGACATTCACATTCTTTGACTTTATGAAGATATAAGCATTGCAATTCAGTATTAGCATTTAAATCAGACAGAGAATGCAAATATGAACATGTAACATCTTTAGACACACACTCTTCGAGAAGTAGATCATATATGTTTGAAAAATCAGCCTTTTCTGATTCAAGTTCGTCAAGCTCCTTTTCAAGGGAATTAACGTACTCCAAATCGTCATTCATTTCTCTTTTTAGTTCATGAATAAAACAATGACTGTCTAGTATAGTTTTGTCTGAAAGAGGCATTAATAAGATTTTGATCAAAACTTCCATACTCTTAGCAGTTGGGTTAGGAAATGCACTACTAGTATGATTAGACCAAGTTTGTTGACAAATTGTTCTAAAATGATTGAAGTTGTTTGTCATTTCGTTATAAAGTAGTCTACTTTTACTAATGGATTTAGACATGGGTAGAAATCCAACGTTTTTAGCAATGTTTGGCTTTGTCCTAACAAACATTTTTCTCCACATTGTCTTCCTAACTTCTTTAGCGCGTTCCAACTGATCAAGATAGGTTTTTGATGGTGGTTTGAAAGTTTCATAAAGACTGTTTTGATATGTGTAATTATATGGTTTCACTGTGTCTTTATCCAATTTTGATCTACTCTCCTTTTCAAGAGTCACTGTCTCTTCCCCATCGGGGCAAAATCTGTTTGCAGGATCAGAAGTATCATATGGGATCTCATACAAACGAGGCTTATCAGATTGAGCTTTCTTGAGGTACTTTGGATTAGCTTGGTTCTACCATTATACGTTGCGCTTTTGGGTGCTTAAACATCGTGAATGGTCTGAATTGACTGATTGCGTTTTATAAAGACTTTCATTTAAAAACTTTATTGTGTGTCCATTTAATTTCATCGTGTCATGTATTTTCCCTTCCTTAACCTTTAAATCCAAAATAACCTTAGTTTTCTCCTTTGGTTGACCTTCAAATGTGACTATTTAAACAGGACTTGTTGGCTTAGCTCATCGTGTTTTGATTGACAACTGAAATTTCATTGGTTTTGTTTTAAAACCCTCTTGTATGTCAATGTCTTTACGAGCTAATTAGTCTTAGAGTTTTCATTTAACTTTGTTTGAGTTTTTAAGTCAGTCGTTCGGTCATTAAGGCGTATACTTCGCAGGCTCAGTTTGTTTTGGTTGAGTGCAATCAGAAAAACTATCCGACGGTTGTAGCCTCCCTAGAGGCCCTACTAGTCTCATCAAGGGTTAGTTCTGCACTCCTCTAGTTCTTGATGTCAATGATGCGTATTGCTTTCTTAAATTGTTTAAAATCATTTTGTTTTCCTCAGTATCAATGAGTTAAATGTGCAATTTAAATTTAGCTTAACGCGCAGCACGGCTCATCAGACATTATGAGCATGTTTCTCAGAATGTTGTCTTTCAGTGGCAAACACATTCTTTTATCTTTGTTTTGTACCTGTTGTTCAATGGGTATCAGTAGAATTGAATCTGCAGGTAAGACTTCCTGTATCTTTGCATGAAACCGTAATGTATGCTTCAATTCCTTCTTTTCAATCTCTTCATTGATACAATCTACTGCTTGTTTCATCTCTGAATTGTAACCGATGACTTGAACCTCTTGAACCTTGCATCTGTTGAATCTGAAACTGGCTTTCATCTCAACTTGTTCAACGTCATACTTAACGCTTTGCTCATGACTTGCTCTTTCTATTATACATTGCTCAATGGTGTCCATGTTTTGAATTATTGTTTTCTGAAGGTTTGAGTGCCATGTAGTGTATGCATTGAAAATCCCTTAGTTCTCCTATTTCCCGAGCATTTGTATTATACTTGGAACGCTTGAACATCTTTGATGTATCGAAATTTTCAAACGGCCCTTGATCGCACGCAATACGGAATTGGAATCCTTTCTCGTGCATAGTGTTTCATTGCTGATTTTTTTTGGGGCCTTTTTTTCCAAGTTCTTGCAATGTTCGAGATCGCACAGAAGACCTGAAAAAGTCCTTCATTCGCATCAAAGATGTCGGTGAAAAGCTCTCTAAACTCGTAGTACATGAGTGGTTAGAGCTCGAGAGATGTTGAATTGTTGTCATGGAGTGCAATTTCAATTTGTTCAGGAGTTTTCTTTTTTAATTTCTTTGCTTTGCATCTGCGTTTCTGTATCTCTGGTTCCTTCTAACACTGAACCGAAAGATGGAAGTAACCTTTGTTCCATTTAACGTGAATTATGTAGTGTTAAAAGATTTGTTGGATCTTAAGTGGAATGATGTGATTGGTTGTTGTTCGTTTTTGATACAATAGAGTTCACGGGATTTAACAAGTCTATGATTAAGAACCGATAAAAATTTATAAGGATTTTACAAAATGAATAGCTTAAACCGTGATTGATTTGATTAGGACATCAGCGGCACAATGGATTTAATTGTCTATAAACAAATTAATAGTTGTTTGTTTAAATCAGGCTCCACAAACTGAAAAAGGGCGAATAATTAAGATGGGCCGGTGAGCTAGAACAAAAAAAACAAGTCTAACACAAATGTCAAAAAAATGAAAAATGTCAATAAATCATAGTAAACGAAGTGTTTTGGGGCCTTCAAAAATCCTTAACTAGCCGAAAAAAGGGTGGTTATTTTTAACAGCATGGACCGTCTCGTTTTTCTCTTCGATTTGCGATGGTCACGGGCAGAAACGACTTACGATCCAAAAGTTATGGCGTTTTACTGAACCCTTTTCTTCACATACAGATTTCTAGACAAAAACGCTGTGATTTTTTTTTTGTCAAAACGCAATGAAACTTGGTCAAAACGCAATTGGTCAAAACGCAACGAGTCTTGGTCAAAACGCAACGATTGTTGGTCAAAACACAACGAATCTTGGTCAAAACGCAACGATTGTTGGTCAAAACACAACGAATTTTTTATCAAAACGCAGTGGTTGAGATTTGGTCAAAACGCAATGCTCAAAACGCAGTCAATATAATATCCAAAACGCAACCAAAAAAAAATTCTGAAATAGGGTTTTGATTATTTTAATATTTTAAAATATATCTTCTTACCAAAACGCAATGATTGCGTTTTGAACCTGTTTTAATATTAAAAAAAATCAAACGCAAACAAGAAGAAAATCAAACGCAACAAGAAGGAAATAAAAACGCAACAAGAAGAAAATAAAAGTCGCAACATGCATTTTGCCGTTTGTCAAAACGCAACGACGAAATATACGATTTTTGTCACCAAAAAATCGCCTAAAACATCACCCCTTTTTTGACACCTTTTTACTTGATTTCTCTTGCACAATTGTGTACCTTATGCCTAGACTCTTGGCTTAACAACATAAAAATCACACATCTAAGCACAAAAAAATTCGGTGTTTGATTTTTTTGTTCTTTTGACTTCTTTTTGACCAACGATTTGATCTTGTTGAACCACACGATATCAACCACGAAATCCCTCATCACGTAGCGCTGAATGCCAATTGTAGGATCGTTAACACTTCATAACACGGAATTAAGAAAATCGGGAGGAACTAGAGAAATGAGAAGGAAAGAATGATTGTGTTGTTTAGCGATGAGAAAGAGGAGAGAGAATTGAGAGAGAAAAGAGAAATGATATTATTAGATATTTTGAACAACTTTTTCAACTACTTACTTTTCCAAGTGGAAAAGTTCCTTATATACCCCGACACTTAAAAGTGACGCGTGGGATATTTAACTAGGACCCGGGCTCGGGTTTTGCTTGGGATTAAACCCGAAACATATACAATATTAGATTAACTATCGAGCCCGATTCCCGATATTATCCTATTACAACATTAACTAATTAAAGACCGAAGCTCCATCGTAGAGTGACCGAACTTCCTTGTTCGAATCAATAAATTGAGGCTAACATCAATAGTAATGCAAGATTAAGTAACAAATTTGGGGGATTTTACTTCAGTTTCAAGTTTGGAATATCGGGTTTACTTCACCAAGTGATCACTACAATAGCCGACAGATTGGGTTGGGTAAGTTAGCCAAGAGAGTATAAAGGTTGGATGTAATCAGCACTATCTCACGGATATTTTTGTGCTATTAAGACAATGTTGGATACTTCACTGTCTAAAGTAAAATCTTCCTAGTTCTTCGATGACATTCATTCACAAAGACCTTGATTATACCAAGTGTTCTTGATTCTTGCTTCCACTCCTTTACGGTTTGTGAAGTCAAATAAGGGTAATGATTCTTACTGATATATCAAGATTTGTGCTTATGACAAGAAACTGTCTCCGAGTATTGGACGTACATGACAATGATGCTTCGAAGAGTTCGCAACATCTGGGGGAAGACATGTCGTACATTCGGGGACTAATTGACTTTGACTGGTTACACATGTCAACATCCTAAGGGGAAAGTTGTGTATATACTTCACTATGAATGGTTTGTGAGTTATTCTGCCAAAATGTGAGGAAGAACAGTTGCTGATTTATCGCATTCACCCTTATCTCGAGCAAATATTCTCCAAGCCTAAATGACAAGGAAGCAGAGTGGTCGTTGGTGTGGTTTGACTTCTACAAAATTTCGTGTGCACTTTGTGACAAGTAGAGATTGTTCAAGCACATCAATGTTTCAGAATTGCTCACGATAGGGATGTTGGTTTGGGGGAAGCCTGATGATTCAGAAACTTCGATAAAAAAGGAGTTATGAAGGAAAGCTTTTCAAGACCATGGTGCATGGATTGAGGGGAAGTTAATCCAATGTGCATACTATAATGGAACTTGTAAGTAAAGACACATGAAGATGCAAGCTGGAGTACAAGTTTCAAGACCAGGGAAAAACTCAAAAAAGACATTTCAGCTTTGGAAGGTGCTTTGGACGACTATATTTGTGTTGCATTTTGTACCTGATAGGAACATTGTAAGTAATTCGTATGTCCACATATTTGGGGGAAGATTAGTTAGCCCTAAAATATATGTTGACTAATTCGGAATTTACATTTATCATTTATAATTCGTTTCGGGTTTGTTTAGCCTTGTCAGCCTGGGGATATAAATTACCCTCATACGTCCAGAGGGGTTAGAAGTTTACATTTTGGAAAAGTGTGTTGGTGTTTTTTCTCTTTTCTCTAACCACACACACAACTCTATATCTTTTATCTTTTCTCTCTAGTAAACATGGCTCAACATTTAGTTCATTTTATCCAACATCGGAATTTGTGTTCTAAGGGTGAAATTTATTGTTATCAGGTTCGTTTCAAGTTTTCATTGTGAATTGCAATTAGGGGACAAATGTTATATTAATTTCAATGGAAATCAAACAAGATTACTTTTTAAATGACCACCATTTAGAGTCGTTCTCTTGTATTAGCGTTTGTGTATTATGAAGTAACGCCCAGGGACATATTTCCGTTGCGAAAATATTTTTTGGGGGGGGTTGGTGTACAAATTGGTATCAGAGCACTGGATAAGAGAACTAGGTTGCATATTTTACCTGGACTATAGCCGTTTTCGCAAAATATTGCAATCACAGCAAACATTTTTCAAGGTTGCATACACCTACTTGCTTACTTTCTTACATTACTTGTTGCATAAAGTTATTACTTTGGACATACATATGTATAATATATATGTGTTTTAACCCCTTTTGGTATATCGTACGTTTATTTATTTAAATACTAAGAACCTTTTCTTAAGACATTGTAAGTTGCCCACAATGGTTCATCTTACCTTAGAAATTGTGAGTTATTAACAGGTCTCATTTACTTCTTAGACATTGTGAGTTGCACAATGGTCTCACTTCGTTCTCAGACATTGTAAGTTAAACAATGGTCTCTAAGAGTATTATTTTCTTCATAGCTTTATACAATATCGTTATTACACGGAGACCGTCCATAAATTTTGTTTACATGGAATTATGTATGAATCTAAGTTATTAACAAGTCTTGTATGGTCGGGATTGTAATGATGAGGATTGATATGATAATTGCTATGTTATCAATAAGCCCGGCACAGTTTGTTTACATGGGAGTTTTTGTATGGAATCTAAGTATTACAAGTCTGATTATGGAGGGATTGTAATAGGAGGACTATGATATGATATTCGTATGTTGACTTCGTTCATATATAACTTTTACCTTGTTTACTCCTTAACGTAGTATCATTAACTATCTTAAAATCTAGGTCTATATTCCTTGGTATGATAATCGATATGTTGACGCGTTCATATATAATCGTATGTTGATTGTTCAATATTTACTTTTACCCGATAACTCCTAGTGAACCTGCATCAGGTATGTCGTCACACCTTGAAGGTTATGTGAGTACCGTATTGCATCGGAAATTATTAAGTATGATGATTTATAATCTCTTTATTTGAAAGGATTGGGACGCCTCTTCAGTTAAATAAAGAAATTGTAAATCCCGAACCATAAGTTTATCATTTCTTACTTACATAAATTAGGACGCTCCTTTATGTAAGTAATGAATTATAAATGAGTGGGCTTAATGGTATCCGATATGAGACAAGTATGAACTCGAACCTGATAATCAACGGAATCCGTTAATTATGTAGAAAAACAATAGTGTTTACACCATCTTGTCACTCAGCAGAATCTTAAGGCCTCGCTGCGAATAATTATCTCTTTCTGAAGTTATACTTTTGTAACTTTACATCATGGGACTGTTGGTGGAGCTAACGATTGTGCACACTTGAGACTAATGGATTTGATTCTGTCTCGAACTAGCGACTGAGTACCTATACGCCGTCTATCGCATAAGCTCTTCCGCGAGATCCTCCCATATGTTTAAAACTTTATTCTGGGAATATTGTTTCTCGAAATGTCCTCATTCTCGGCATCCCATCACCATTTGTTATAGTTATTGATGTTATGGTCGCTACTGTTGGGTCCTGGAGCGGTTTCAGCTGGTACAACTTTATCCAATAGGTAATGCAACCCCCCTTAAATCAGATAAACATCTATCGACGAAACATCTAGTCGAACTATTCATTTCGGACCACTAGTGGGAAGACTTAGGTCGTGATACATCCTAGTACTGCCAAGTAAGTTGGGTACTTACATCCATAAGCCACGTTGATGTGAATCATCGAACATTACAGGTAGCATAAAAGAGACTTCCGTCCTGGAAACATTTAAAACCTTTATACAGACAATCACGTACTACACTTTCTCTTGCTGATTTCTCTATTAAGAGACTTTTTTTACGCGGTTATATCAGTCATAGTCCGTCATGATATTTTTTCTAAGATACCCATTTAGATGGATTAAATATCCTGGGTTCAAACTTAGCCAAAAGTTGTGGTTTATGGAGAAGTGTCGAAACATCAATTTTGTTGAATAAACGTTATCAGCGCTTGTTTAAGAATCTGGTTTATTAAATCTTAAATCTTTTCTGGGTCACACAAATTTATCTCGGGACGAGATTTCTTTTCTTAAGGGGGTAGGTACTGTAACATCGGAACAATTTTCAGAAATTTTAAATGACTATTTTACCCTTTGACTTTTTGGGTCTGACTTGACTTTTTGACTTTTGGTCTTTTATTGTCACATAAAAGCGATTACCGCGTAACCGGTAAAATTTTCAGAACATATTTGAAATAATAAATCATATTTATTATTACATCTCTCATGTGTAAGTTATTTTTAACTTATTTGACTTGAAAACGAAAAAGATATATGATATTCCTGAGCTCACTAATCAAAAACGACCAGCTAAATCACATTTTAACGACCCGGACTCTAAAGCAATTTGATGTAAAATGACATTCCAGACAACTTTTTAGTTTTGCCCGAGACCCGAAAACAGACAGAAAGTTACTAAAATGCCCTCGCACGATTAGAGAAACAAGACAATAATTAAATTATATTTAATTAACATATTTTATTAAATAAAAATATTTAATAAATTAGTCATCATTTTATTCAGTGACGTTTGTTGAATACGCAAATATTCGAGTAAAAGATCATTTTACGGAAAAAGTTTATCGGAAATATACAAATAAATAATAAACGTTTTAAATAAATTTTATAAACCTTTACGAAAATTAGTCGAGTGAATACTCGTTTTTATGGGAAAAATGATTTGGAAAACAATGGCGCAAGTTTAATTTTAAACACAATGGCGCAAGTTTCGTCTTTTGAATCATCCGTTAACTAGTCCAAACGAGACCCGAACCGTTATATTACAAAAATTACACTTCGGGTCCCTGTGAAAATATTTACAAAATTCACCCCCATCTATTTGTGACTTGTCACATTTATATATATATATATATATATATATATATATATATATATATATATATATATATATATATATAATTTATATACATTTAAATCATTTACAAAAATATAAACACACACATACACTCCATTCTCTCTCTCTTTTCCGGCAACCACCACCGGCCGGATTCCGGCCACCACCGCCGCCGCCGCCACCGCCGGAAAACTTTTCCGGCGAGTTTTCGGACCAAGTCCCAAAAGCTTCCCCATCAACCGATCTATCCGATCCCTACCACCACCCACCACCGCCGCTGCCATCATCATCATCATAACACCACCATCACCATCACGACGTCATCATCATCACCATCATCCCGTCACCCTCACCACCTCCACACCACAGCCGCCACCAACCACCACGCACTCACGCACCACCACCACCTCGTGACCACCCTCTCCGACGCCACGCACCACCATTCTCATTCCACCATCATCATCACAGCCACCGCTGTCACGAACCACCTACAAGGGTGCGTTCGGTTTAACAGGTTCCACCAAGGGCGCGTTTGGTTTTGATTCGGCACTAAGGGTGCGTTGGTTTATATGTTAACACCACAAGGGTGTGTTTGCTTCCGTGGCTAAACCCGAAAAGGGTGTTTGTTTTGGCAGCCACCACGACCCACAAGGGTGCGTGGGGTGTCGGGTCAAACCACCAGCCTAGGGTGCGTTTGGCTTATGATAGAAACACCAAAATAGGTGTGTTTGGTCCTTCTCAGATTAGGGTACATTTGGTTCGGCCGCACCATAGGGTGCGTGTGGTTATTCACAGGTTAGGGTGCGTTTTAGGTGGCAATCACCGCATAGGGTGCGTTTGGTTTCGATAACAAGCACCAACAGGTGCGTTTGGCTTAATAGAAAACATAAAGGGGTGTTTGTTTCTGGGTTATGACGCGGTAAGGGTGCGTTTGGTTAGCAGAGAAACCAATAGGAGTGTGTTTGGTTTATCAAGAAATACCACAAAGGGTGCGTTGAGTTGGGCAGTTGGACCGAAAGGGGTGTTTGGGTTGGCAGAAACACCCAAAAGGGGTGATTGGGTTGGCAGAAACACCTAAAAGGGGTGTTTGGGTGAGCAGGAAACCCCAAAAGGGGTGTTTGGGTGAGTAGAAATCAGCTAAGGGTGTGTTTGGGATTACAGGAAACCCAAACAGGGGTGTTTGGGACAGCAGGGGCGTTTGGTTCGCGGGTCAGAACCACAGCGGGTGCGTTTGGTTTTGGCAGCAGCACCGAATGGGTGCGTTTGGTTTATGGTAAACGCCAACACAAGGGTGTTTGGTTGTGATTTTTGAAAAGCCCAAATAAGGCGGTGTTTTGTTCATGTTTAAAGTTCACTCTAATTGTGTTTGGGCTTTATTCATTTCTTTTAGTATTTAAATATAGTCTGATTACATATTAAAACACGAATATATTTATGCAACCCTAGAGCTGGTTGATTGAGAAGTAGAAAACGTTTGAGGTTTTGTAAAAAATGGGAATGTCACATAAACGAAAAGTCATGGCGAAAATTCAAAAATACGAAATTTCTAAAAATGTATATACTTATTATTTTTAGATACAACTCCTATCATTTTTTAAGGACGATAAAATGACAAAGTTATAATTTAAAGATATTTTAAATTATAATTTCACCATAACTCGGCAACAAACCAAATACAAATTTATAAAATATTATTTTATAAATCCCGGCTAGAAAATAAAGTCACAACTTTGGGACGAACTTTAGAAACACCGTTTACTTAATTGGTAACCTTAAAACGTACGATTACGTTTATGCAAGAACTTTTATTTATTAATAAATTGGTGATTTACGAAAACGTGTCAAACCATTTGGTTTAATTATTTACTCACACTTATTATATAATACTTGCACGGTATAGTATACTTCAAATTAATCTTTTGATTTCTGGTCGTTATTATATAATTCGCTATATGAATTATATAATTGTCCATCTTTCAAGGTAATATATATGGAATATATTACATACTTTGTTATATAATTCACCATATGAATTGTATACTTTTGAATTATTTTACCGAACCAACCACCAAACCAAACTGCCACTCGGAACCTAAATCTTTTATCAACGGGTCGCGTTGATGTAATCATCCATCGGGTAACTCAATTCATTATCCTAAACTAGTAGGATTTAACAGTTTTTGGTCATTTAAGTCCGTTTTTGGTCATTTAAGCTCATTTTATTAAGATAAAGGTATGTGTATTTAAGCACATACCACTCTCCCTGAAATATCTGTCTCAATCATCCTTAGCAGAACAAAATAGAAACCCCTCGTCCCCAAAACGTGTTCATTTCGTTAATTCAATCATTATTCTAAACAAGGAAGATGAAGCTAAGGAAGAGGGAAGTGTGAAGTTCAGTATGACTAAGTACAAGGACAACGAGATGACAGTTATGGCAAAAGGAGAAGTTGAGAGTGAAGAGGAGTTCGAGGAAGAAACTAAAACCGAAGAAGAAGAGGAAGATAACCCGGAACATTTTGACACTTTCCCCACTATGAGAGAATTAGGATATTACGAATGGCTCTTGAAAAACCCTCAAACCCTACGGGTAAAGGCCAAGATTAGGACCAAAAACTTGAATAATGTGAAGTTTTCTTGCATGGTTGGTCACTTTGACAAAAAGCAAGCCTATCTAGATATGGAATCACCGATTAATATAATGTCCATGCTTCATTATAATTGGATCATGAGTAATAGGTTAGAACCAAGGAGGAAACCATCAAACCCTGAGAAAATTTGCAATTTTCTGGGGAGAGTTAGGGGGTTAAAAGTTTTTATTGGGAACTTCACTTACGAATGCGATTTCATGGTGCTTGAGGATACCACTAGTGTCATAGATCATGACCTAGGTTCTGTGGTATTCGGAAAACCGTTCGGGAAAACAACCAGTCTCGTGTATGATGTAAAGCAAGGAACAATCTTATTTGAAAAAGATAAGGAAAAGATCATATTTAAAATGCCTCACAAAATGGAAATATTCAAACACATAGATTTTAGGGACATAAAACCGATCGCATACCTACTTTTGTCATAGAGAGTAATGATAATAACTATGAAAAAACCCACTACTCGGATAGCTTAGATTTAGGACCTTACTATAAGTATGACGAAGGTGTATGCAAGGCCATTCAAAGCTTAATAACTATGAAGGTCAGATGGAGAGGCACAGATGAAGGAGAAGTCACGTAGGACGTGTGACTTCGAGTCTAGCTACAAGACTCGTAAATAAAGAAAAGCGCTTTTTGGGAGGCAACCCAATATTTAATTTTCCCGCATTTAGAAGTGTCTTGTATTTTAATTCTTCTCGTTTATTCTTTTTATGTTTGAATTATTTTTGTAATCATGCTTTGTTTTGTTTTTAACTTCGTCTTATTGACAATCAAAGGTATTTTGCATTAAATAAGTGTAAGGGAAAATATTCAGTTTATAAGAACCAATTCAAACATATAAAATAAATTATTTAGATTAATTCGTGTCAGTTTCGAGTCATATGATTGTAATGATTATTCTCAGGTTTTATGCAGTATTTTACATCGGATATAACTAATAAAATTGTGTGCAAGAAATTTTTTAAGAAAAACGAAGAAGAAATCTTCACAGTAGCTGGAGACGGCGTCAGGATTCATCCTGACGGCGTCACGTCCCCAGCCATGTGAAAATTCAAAAAAATTCAATTATTTTAGAAAAATAAATTGTGCAACATCTAAAATTTGTAATTTTCTTGTAAACCTGTAGAAACCTATGATTACATCATCACTTTCATCCTATCTTTACTGCTTTCATAGAGTCAACCCTAAAGTTTCATTGTATATATTATTATCCCGCCAATTTTACGCTTGGTGTAGTTGTATTTGTCTTTGTTTTACAGGTTATATTTGATGAGAGGAAGCTTGAAAATTCTTAGGAAGTTTCATTGGACGATTCTTGGAGGACAATTTAACCAGTTATTGCATGTTTCTTCTCCATTATTGAGCAAACCAGGGGAGTACTAGTTTCTTTTACTTGTTTCTTTTCCTTTTATTCGTTTTACGGGTACTTCTAAAGAACATTGGGGACAATATTCAACTTAAGTGTAGGGGAAAATAAATCTTAGAAACTAATTCTACAATTTCCATTTGCTTGTTCTTTAAAATGATGGGTAATATATTGAAACATAGCATAAAAGGTAATTTTAACCAAAATTAAAAAAAATTATGACACATACTGACAAAAACCGAGTATTAATAGCGTCTCATGGATAGGAATTTATATGACTAGCACAAAAAACCCTTAGAATTCCACCCAAAAAATTTGAGGTTCGCCTTTAGATCTTTAGGAATTTAGGTATCTATTTTTGATACCCAAGATAATTTATACCTTTAGCTTTCTCGAGTTAAGGTTCGAATGCAGTCATACGTGTCTATTCCGTCATTACAGATGTGTATGTATGGTCTTTGTCACCTTTTCTGGAGCATTGGTATCGGTATTAAATTATATGAGCGTACCGATAGTATATTAAATTCTAGAACTTGTTTTTGTGATGCATCTCGAGACCGCATAGTGAGTATTAGGATTTGCTAGATAAGAGGCACTAGGATTAACCCATGTTTTAAACTTGTATTTGTTATGATGGTCACATCAATCATATAACTATCCCACACCCGTGCTCCACACTTATTTTTAGTGCAAGACTCCCCTAGTACACCCCTTCGAGCCTATCCTTTTCACGGTTCTTGTAATTTTTTGGTTAAGCCGAACTATTAATGAAGAGCGTTGTTAACCCTTGAACCAATTGTTACACCCAAATTGCCTTAGCCTACCTTGTATGTACTCACTTTTAGTACATTATTGTTTTAACCCAAGTTAATTATTGTGTACACGGTTGCTAAGTCTTTATCCTTGTAAATACAGTTTGTGATGATTGGGATTCATGGTAGTATTTATTTCATAAAAGAATGGGGAAGAAAAGTTAAATCAATACCTCTTATGTTTGTCAAATGATCTCCATGTTATGTTGATCCACCTCAATTTGGGTCATTAGTTAGATTGTAATTATCAGTTCTAAAACTTAAGTGTAGGGGTGTATCTATAATCCCCAGGTGATGTATTATGTTATATAAAAAAAGAGAAAAATAGAAAAGAAAAAGATAAGAGATTGATGTAGAGTTTTATAAAGTTTGTATATCTTTGTTCGAGTCTTTGGCTTAGTAACCCAACCAGCATGTATTCGTATAAATAATTAGCTAACCCTTTCACCCCAAATTCACCCAAAAAGTCACTCCCCAAATGTATCCCATCCGTTTCCTTTTCCATTAATGTTATCTTACACCTACACCCCACAACCCTTTAAAAGACCTCTTTGATAGTAATGATTAATACTTGCGCCTAACGGTGGAGGTTTGATCATTTACCAAGCCTATGGTAATTTATATGCTATGACAGGTAATGAGTGTTAATTTTCTGTTTCCCATAGTTGTTATAATTTATTATACACCCATGAGAAAGAGAGAATCCCAAACACTTATGTGAGGTGCTAGTATATACTTTCTGTGCTTTTAATTAGGAGGTCTAGAAGATTGTATTTTAAACTGCTTTTAAAGAGTAGGTTAAATGCCCCCAATACAGCTATTGTTTAGGTAGAAAGGCCCATTTGCTTGAGGATAAGCAAATCCCAAGTGTAGGGGTATATGATGAGGTGTTATTTTATACACTATTTCAGGGTAATTTAACCCCCTAAATCATGCAAATATCCTTAAATTATGTGCTTAATCCTTTGTTTTTATGTTTTTAGCACTTGGATGGCATTTGGAGGAAATACACGTGACTTGGGCTCATTTGGAGAAGAAATGGACAAGACTACGACTCTACACCATTTATCTTAAAGTATTGTGGATACAGAGCGTAGAGATAGCGTCGCGATTACTAAGCGACGGCGTCAGGATTTTCAAAGTGACGGCGTCATGGATTTGGTGACGGCGTCAGGATGTAGTTGACTTAAAGTGGCTCTAGAAGATTCTACTTGGCGACGGCATCTCGATTACAACACGACGCCGTCGCGACGCTTTTCTTATATATACAAAATTGATTTTAGGGTTTTTAGTGTGTAACTTTTGGGAGACGAACCCTAACTTTTATATTCGAGTTTGGCAGCTTTTTAGGCTGTCTTTAGGGCCTCAAAACCCTATTGTAACAATCTCTAATCAATGTTTTAATCAAGTGAAGTTCATTTATATGTGTTGTTTGATTAATTCTTGTTCTTCTCTTGTGCTTAACATGCTAGGTTAGATCCTTTAGTATTTACTTATGATTGCATGAAACTTAGATTGTAGATCCTTTTAATGTTGCTTCTTATGATGGATGTGCGTATTAGGCTTTAGAAAACTAGCCATAAGATATTATATTGGGATAGACGTTTAGGGAAACACGAGTGTGTAGAAAGGATACCATCAGTAACAGTCTTCATACTACATTACCCCTAATATGGTTGATCCCTCTTAAGATATTTCAATTGCATTTAATATACTCTTAGGGGCCTTGTAATAGTCTTCATACTACATTACTTATGCGTTACCTTAACGGAATATTAAATAGATGGCAGGTTCGTGTAATTCATTCATGACTTAGGAAATACTTACACATATCATCGCGAGTGTGACAAAGCAACATGATTAGGAGAAGCAATATGAGCAGTAGTGCATGATTAAGTAAATACATTTGTTTACCATATAAGTTATCATCAAATTAGTTTAGATTAATTTTATAATTATTAGTTTAATTAGTAAAAATAAACCAACCTCTCAAACCATGATTTTACCTGCTTTTGATAAAATAAAAATACCAAAAGGATCTTCTCTCAACCCCGTAGACCTCTGTTAGATCTTGATCGAGCTTTCCCAACCTATTCCCCTAGAGAACGATAACAACCCCTGAGTCTTGCCTATACGACACTACAACGATTAGGTGCACTGTCTAAGGAGTTGTAAAACTTCTTGTTGAAGTCTAACGACAACCGTATCAACTGCAAAAGTTAAGATGGATGGGATGATAAAGATGTTTAAGAGTGTTGTTGTTGACAAAACTATGAGACATGTTAACATTATTGCGATCTTAATAACCACGATTTAAACTTAACCGATCAAAATCAATATAATGTAAAACACGGCACATGATAATTTCAATAATTAGTTATCTCCAATCTCAAATATGCAGGATCTTTAGTTCATATTTTGTTCTGAGTTGCTTTTAGATACTTCTAATACAACATAACATTATATGTGCATATGGTTCGCTATTGTAGTTATAGCTTTCTTTGCTCGACTCTTTTTCAAATAATTACTTGATGCCATTGTCACATACGTTATTTTTATCTAACTAAAAATATAACCGCATAAAGGCCCATGCATGCATGCAAACTACTAGAACACATTTTTTGTTAACACAATTATTCACAACAGTAATGTTTCGTGTCTAATATTTACTATATATAGAGTGTTCAGGTAGCTTTTTTCTTAGTAAAAGCATCACTTAGAGTAAACCCCAAAGTGCCCACACGCATATAATTGTCTGTGCTTATGTGCGCACACACAGAGAAATTCATAATAACTCATAAATCTTTATTTAAACAAGAAATCAACTGTACCCATTCGGCATACTCTTATCTTGCTAATTTACAAAGGTAATGGAACTGGAAAGTGGTGTCTTTGTGTCCCTCTTCTAACATGATAATGAATCATTGACGAGATGCTATAATTCCTTTTAATGCTTGAAAATGGTTTTTTGTAAGTTTATTTTAATATATAATTTAATATCGTGGTTGCCTTGTTTTAATAGGCCAACATGATGGCATGAGTTTAAGGTAACACATGAACTCTAGTGTGGAGTATTGGTTGTTTTAAAGCATTAAGTGCGTCAATTGTTGTGTTGGTTACTTGCTTATAGGGCTTATTAGGGCTTGGGCTTTTAAAATAAATTGACTTATAAAATAAGCTTAGTTTGTTACACAAGCTTATAATACCTTTTATAAGTCATAAGCATCAATCTATAAGCCTAAGCTCATTGTAAAACCTTTTCAATATCAAAATAAAAATGATCATAATCCGGTGGAGATATGATGTAAGCGATTTCATCGGTGAACTCTACATGATGAGAATTACTCCTTTCAAAAGTAGGAGGTGGATCAATCAAAGGACTATGATAAACTAATTCTTCAAATTCTTTGAGATCGACATTAGAGTAAAACAATTCATATTCAGGACGAGAAGGATAAGAATAACAAGTGTTACTGCCACTACTCTTCCCTTTTTGAAGATCGATATGAAAGTAAAATGCTTCATAATCAGGAAGAGAATAAACATAATGAGAAGTGGTTTTGCCACTAGTTTGATCATTTTGAATAGGAATTTTATCCTACAAAGAATCAACAATATCAATACTATTAACAAAATGGTCGGCACGTCCCGTAGGATTCTTCAAAGCTTCAGATTTGCCTTTTTGAAGCCAAGATGGATATGGAATCGTTGGCTAATGATAATTAGGCTTAGGGTCTTTCCTGGGTTTTGGTGCAAACAATGGTCCAAGAGTTAGGAATTTCAACCACTTTTGTTATGGTCTCCAGATCTTGTTCCTCTTCTTGATAAACGGGAAAAATAGAATGAAAAATAAAAGGCCCATCCAATGTTAAGCCATCCATAGTAGTAATCGCTTTAAGCTCTATACGTGTGTAGGATATTGGATATCATAACACAATGGTAGATTATGGGTTAGGCCGAATTCTAGAGAGAAAAGTTCTAGTGAGAGAAAGTAATACTTGAATTATGAAATGACCAACCACCTCTTCCATGGGATGGAAGAGGTATTTATATGTCTTACAAAATGGGCCCAATGGCCTTGGTATGGGCTTACACGTGTGGATTAGTAGCTGGCCCATTACCATATGTCATACGTTAAACATTAAACTACGAGCTAGGATAAACTATAAAATACACGGGGTGAACGAGTCTTTTTCTTAAACCTAACAATCTCCCCCTAAGGGAGGTCACCCTTAAAAATACTAACTTAAGCTCAACAATCTTCTTATTGATCATGTGTTTCAGCTTGTAGTCTTTGATTCTTCACTTGATATCTTATACTTTGATGTAGTGATCTTTGACTTGTGGCTTGAGCTTGTTCCTTTAATCTTGCCATTTTGTGTGCTTGTGACTTTTGGACCGACATGCTCATACCTTTCTTGTTCTTGAAAGCTTGAATGTTCTTTGTTCTGGAAGTTCTTTTACTTTAATACTTGGACACTTTAAGAAGTATGTGTGGTATCAGAGTAGCAGAAGCTTTAAAGCATTTACTTGAGCTTTCATGATGTCTTAAGATGTGTCGGTCGAGTATGAGCATGTGGTTATGAACTTGACTTTGCTGGAATGAGGTCTCTCCGTCTCCATCTTTACTGGAACCTAAAATAAAATAGTTAGCAATAAAGCTTGTGGACGAATATGGCTTTGTCATTCACCCGGGTTTGGTTGGATTAACTTGTGGTTCTGTAAGGACCGACCTGTGATTAGGTAGATTCAAATTAAGAAGAATCTCCTTAACATGATTTTCTGCATTAGTATCGGATCTTCTAATGTGTGAACTTCAGAGTCACCTTACTTGCTTGTTCTCGTTATCCGAATGTCTCAAAGCAGACAGCACGATAAGAGGGAATCGGTTAGTTACTATCTTACCAATTAAGTCGTCAATTCATAATCTGGACCAAATCGATATCTAGTGTCACATTTTTGATCCATTTAGGATCTCACAAGTCACCTACCTAGATCTTGTTTGATGTTGACTCTAGCAGGATTGCTATATTCACGGTGAATACTTAAGAGTCACTCGGATGTTCTGGCAATACCACAAGGATAATGCATAGGACTCTTAAGATATTCCTTGTTTTCATAGAGTGTAAAAGACAAGTATATTAGAATAGTGTCCTAATGAGATTTATGGAAGATCCTTGGCTCTAAACTCAATAGTGTGTTTTGGTTTTAGTGATCAGAGGCTAGAGCTGACTGTTACCTTTTCAATATTAACTAACTTGGAGTGAGAAAGTTGATAGAAATGTGTGAATCTCTGTGAGGAATGAAACAAGAGTTTGTTGAGAGACCTTGAGTGGCTAAGGGGGTTGTGCATTGCGTCACTAGGTCTATGACGACTATCTTCAATACCAGACAACATCTTAGTGTTTCTGATAGTTTATGTATTGACCCGGTTTTTTCCTAAGTGTATAGAGGGCTTCTTTCTTTTCAACCATTATCCTTATAATTCTTTTTCATTCTTCAACCCCTTCAGTGCTTACTGAGACGTCATGACTAGTACCTTGTTGGGTTTGTTCCAGTACTAGCTCCATCTCATTCGGCACTATTTCCCTATTCTTATTTTTTCTCCTTTTTTATATCATACCTAAGGACTTCTACACTAACTAGTGGATTGTCCTTGGGTAGATCCCTCTAGTTTTGGCTAGATCATGGGAACGAATACCTAACCTTGCCAACCTTATAACTCTGATAAAATTAATTGCATGGTCGGTCTTTTGGTACTGTTCTCCTTGCCCTAAAACCATTTGAAAAACTCAATCAAGAAACTTGTGATATGAATATTAAAGCTTTTTGTACCTCGATTGTTTTTGCTTTTCAGAAATGCTCCCCCTCAATAGGTGCATCGATAACCGAAAATGTTTAGTACATGGAGGATGGAGAACACACATGAGTTCATAATATAACATTTTTATAAGTTTTCATATTTTAATCATATTTTCTTCCCTTATCAAAAATTTCAAACCCTTTGATATTTTGGATATAAATTGATTCAAATATGTTAAAATTTTGGGAGAAAAATGTGCCAATTATTCATAAGCCGATTAGGGTACATATTAATGCTCCCCCTCAAACTATGAGGGTATGTATGAGTGTCAGATATAATAATTTTGAAATATTTTGAGTTTAACGAAAACTCATGAAAAATTTATACATTGACACTTACCACCTAAAGTTACACTACTTAATAATGTACAAGATATATAATACAATATCTCTTGTCCTTCCACTAATAAAGCTTTCAAGATTCCTGAAAATTCATCTTATCTTGAGCTGATGCTCAATAATCTTTATAAACTCTTGAATCTTTCGTATATCATCGTCAATCCACATCCTTGTCTCCATGCCCAGATTAAACATGTATACCTTGTAGTCCTTGACTATGAAATCCAGCTTTTCTAGAATTCTCTGCAATGTGTCATCGCTGAACTTGTGCACTTCAGTCTCCCGCATCATCTTTTTCTGATTATTTCTATCTCTGTAGATTACAACCCATGGCTTGTGGACAATGGTGTAATCTTTTTTGAAGAGAAAATCAATTGTATCCCAGCTTGGTTGCGTAAGGTTAAGCTTCATTTGATAGCTCTCAATACCGAGTTGCAAGTCTTCTATGCTTTGTCTGATGACTATGTTCCTAGTCCATAAGTTGACTACGGTGTATAGGTTAACATTGTCAGCTCCAGATAGGTGGTTGAGCTTTCCTTGAAGATTGAGAAAGTATAGGTCTTCAAAATCATTTGGATGCAGATTTTTAAAGTCGGCTTCCGAGATCTTGTATTCGTTGTAGTCAGATCTTTATAACAAAATCTCTTTCAAGAATGTGTAACCGTATCTGGAGAAGGTCTTGAGACTGACAACATTAAGAATCCGCATGTGAGATCTGACTGCACTGTGATCAGAAGGGGCACTGTGTCTTGTAATGTAGAATTCCTTTCGCTTGAACCACCAGTAAGAGATACCGTAGGCTGAACTGATATCGTAATCATGTTCACTTTAAACCCATAGAGATGGTACTAATTCTTCGAGCCCGAACTCTGGATAATAAGCCACTTTCAGCTTGGATATTGACAGAGCATGCCTTCTTTCCTTATTACATGATACGAGATATTCCATGTCTTTATTGAAGAAGTATTGAGATTGAATTGTTACCTGACCTAGTGGACCTCCTAGAGGTAATGGTTTGCTGATGTCATGCACGAATCGATCACCCTCGGGATTAACCCAATCAATCTGATC
Source organism: Tanacetum coccineum (assembly GCA_026074375.1). Taxonomy (NCBI): domain Eukaryota; kingdom Viridiplantae; phylum Streptophyta; class Magnoliopsida; order Asterales; family Asteraceae; genus Tanacetum; species Tanacetum coccineum. Next base: position 18,434 of record BQNB010029457.1, on the reverse strand, counting down.
TGTTAGTAACAAGTGGCACACTTTCATTTAAAATTGAAGGGGCATGCTGTTCTTGTGGAATGGTCTGACTATCTTGTAAGCTTGACCTTCAAGGTCAGCTTTTATGAGCTTCTTCTTCCTAATCTCTTTGCAATACCATTTGATGAAGGAGCCCATATCTCCATTTTTCCAAAGCAACTTGTTTTCTTCAGAATCTTTATACGTTTTTTTCCAGTGCATCAACCAAGTTGTTCTCCGTCTTAGGTAAGTCATTTGGAGGAATGACTTAGTTTGGATTAGGTGTTTCCGGTGTGTCTTCTTCTCGAATAGGCTTTAACCACTCGAGTCTTGTCTTGATCTTTGGAAGATGGGCAGCATCGACGTCCTTTGAGTCTGATAGATGCACATCTTCTGGAATAGGAATGTCATCAACAGGCTATTCAAAAAGAGAAGCAATCTTTTACTTGGAGGAGCTGGAGGGAGCTTTTCTTGATTCAGAGGTCGTCCAAGCTAAGGAATTCTGAACTGGAGGTTGTTTTGAAGCAGAAGTATTAGAATCCTGCTTTTTCTTCTTGCTTCGGTCAGAGGCCTTTGGAGGAGGTGGAGGAGGATCTTGATCATTACGCGTCTCTTATGAGATGTGACCAATGCTTCATGAAGTTCTTCACTGTTGTCACATTGCATGGATAGTTCAAGAGCTTCGTAGAGAGTTATATGATTCGGATGTGATCTATAGAACCAATTTCAAACATCCGATCATGAAGTATTTCTTTCATTTTAACTTCAGATAAATCTCTGAAGCGTTCATGAAGTGGAGCTTGGAGAGCATTGTGAATCGCTTCTTTAACGACCTCATTTACTTGCTTGTCGATTTTAGAATACAAATCATGATTCTCCAGTGTGTAAACCCTGGATCCAAGAGCTTGAATTGTCTTGTTCTAGAGCATGTATTTTTGTTTAAAGTCAGCACTTCTCTTTTCTAGTGCAGAGACACGAGTAGCTAGTTCAGGATCTGTTGTGCTTATGTTGGTGGAGGTGGTGGTAGTGGAAGTGTTGTTGTTATTATAGTTTTAGCTGTAAAGATTGGTTCTTAAACAGGAGGTGAAGACAGTTTAGGAGGTGAGAGATCAATGACGGGAGTGGACAGTGGAGGAACTGATGAAGAGGCTTAATTGATGGGAACAATGACCATGGATTCAACGATAGTCTCCACATTGGCTTTATTTCGTTCTTCTTCTGTTGATTTGTCATTAAAGAACTGATCACCAAAGGTAAAAGTATCATCAAGATTCTTCATTGATGAAAGAGTCTCGGTTGAGCTTGATAGATTCTCTATAAGGACTTGTTCCTTAGTTGTATACTTTAAGCTTTCATGCACTTTAGGGTACACTATAGCAATAAAGTCTTCGTTCATGGGTTCAGGGTTTGGTCCAGCCTGAGCCACATGACTTTGTCCAGGGTTTGATCCAGCCTGGTCTTATTCTATGAGTTCATGCTCTGGTTGAGGTCGAGACTCGGGTGTTTTAACAGGGTATGATCCAGCCTGGCCTTCATCAAGTTCTACTATTTTTTCCTCTAGAGCCACCATGTTAGATACTTCCTCACATTGTTCTTCAACAACATTCAGAATTTTAGTATCAACCACACTGTTAGATTTTTCTGTATCAGCACCAGTTTCAGCATCTACGAGATACAGAGTATCATGGACCACATTCGAGGATGTATCATCCTGAGGTTGTGCAGAGGGTCCAGTAGAAGAATCTAGAGTTGCTAGAGTCCGCCTCTAGAATATGTATTAATCTGTGATACTTTTCTTCTTCGGCTTTTGTAGATCTAGAAATGATTGTGCAGCTTGCTCATATAAGACAATCCATTTCCCCTTACCTTCAACAATTGGGAGTTGTCGGGTGATCCCTGAGACAGGTTCACGAATGGCCACTCCACAGACAGATGCTTAAAAAGATTCTAAGCTCATTTGAATACCTCTTTGGAGATTGTATTTATCATCTTCCACTTGAGGTTCAGAAGCAGGTTGATCTTCTTCATATTCTTTGTCAATGAGATTGTCAGGCCTCTTTCCCTTGCGAACTTTCATCACTTTACCCTTGCGGATTTTCTATGAGGGAGTAGGCTTGGAGGCTTTCTCTTTTACGGGCTTAGACTGTTTGGTATTTGCTGGCTGTTTGGACTTACCAGTTGGTGGAGATTTCTTCTTTTTCCCACCCTCTTCATTTGTCATAGTAGTCGGTTGACGGGGTTTACGGGCAGCCATTTCCAAGTATGTCTTGTAGTTCTCTAAATTTCGAATGGCATCAGTAATAAGGTCTTTAGGAATAGGCATTCCAAATACCTCATACAATCCTCCTTTGCTGACAAATTTAAGATTGCCGAGTGGATAGTCATCTGCCGTAATGTAAACAGGAGACTGGGGTCTTCAGTAAATATTGTGTCTCCCTAAGTAACAAATGATCAATTTGGTGAATCGGTAGTATGGAATAACATGAGGCTTAGGCTTCTTGATTGGAACTTTTAGATTGGCCGCATCAGAAAATAAGTTCTTAATTGCCTGTACAAACTCTTCCCAAATTAGTTCTGGATAGTCCACATTGGTTCCCATGACAACACCCCACAATATTTGAATAACTTGGTGTCTGGGTCTGTCACTACCAGAAATCTTGCTCGTTAAGCATTGATTGATCATAGTGAGAATGGTTCTCCATGGCTGATATAGATTGTTCACGTACATCTTGGAGACAAATTAAAGTTCTTTAGGGAATCCCAGATTGTTCACAAAATCTATTACCAGATCACTAGTTGGAGGTGGCACAAAAGGGTGTGCAGAATCCTCAGGGGTGATTCCAAAAGCACTGCGAAGAAAATTAGCATTCAGAGTAAACCATAGTTCATCCAGTTAGAAACTGTATACACCAGTCATGGAATCCTTTATAAGAGTGTTCCAGAATTGTTAAATGTAGATTAAAGGAACATCAGATGATGCAGTAAAGGCACTAAAGAAGTTGGTGTTTTGCAGGATGTCCACTGAGATACGAAAGATAGGATTCTTTTGCATCTTTTGAAGATCCATGAGAAGATTGCTCTTTCCAATAGGCAAAAGAGCCTTGACAGGAACCAATTGAGCATCAGATCTTGTAGGAGCAGGGACATTCTCTTCAGCCATCATATCCGCTTAAGAATATCAACAAAGATAGACAATATAGTACATAGTTGATGTTAGACGAGAGTATTAGCCTTTTATTTGAGTTACCATGCCATATTTGATTAAGGTTGTATAGTAATTCACATTGAGTCATTGAATATCCGACAAGTCCAATAATAAGTTAACTGAGCCTGGATGGGAGTTAACTAGTCAAATAGGCCTTTGGATTGGGCCTAAAGAGGTTATTGGGCTTAATGGGCCAAGAATTAAAGGTTTAGCCTAAACCGCTACAAAGCAATTTACCAAACCATTACGAAGTGGTTTGGGTAAACCACCGAGAAGCATCTGATCAAACCGCAGTGAAGTGGTATGGTCAAACCACTATGAAGAGGTTTGGGTAAACCGCTGTGAAACTTGACTGACAAACGCTTTGATTAAAAAATAATTAATTATTAAAAATTAATATTTTTTATTAAACCGTTGTGACAAAACCGCTATGAATATTGTTGGGATTAAAAGACTTCTTGAAGTTACTGCTGCTCAGTTAGTGCTGCTGGTATAAAAGTTACAACTGCTGAAAGATTACAACTGCTAGAAGAGTTTCTACTGTCAAAAGGATAAAGACATGAGAAAGGATAAAGATAAAGATTGTTTATCAAGATTACTTACGGGATAAGTATGAGATATTTTTGTAAAAGATTCGTATAAGTTATTTGTTTAGAAGATCATGATAACTTAGGAAAGTATTGTAAGCCGTGTAGGACTCCTTAGTGTATAAAAGGAGGTCCTAGGGCATAGAGTTTTCATATAAGTTTTCACGTCTAGAAATTCTTTGTTTTGATATCGTTTAGTTTGAAGGTTTTGTAACCCTAATACTAGGAGAGTATTCGTATTATTTGTAATAATAATATTGGAGCTTTTATTGTTGAAGTATATTATTTTGTATTACTATTTCATTGAATTTCTTCTTAGTATCATAGACTAGATTTCGCATAGTCTTTGATATTCACAATCAAAGTTTCTATCATAGTTATTTTGGATTTATTCAATACAACTAAGCTTTAAACAAGCTAAGCAAGATCTATTATATTTGGATCAACAAGTGGTATCAGAGCTTGTTGAGAAACTTTAAATAATAAGAAACAATCTACACATATTAGATCTATTTATTTGTGAAAACATAGAGGCAGTATCTACACTAATGGTTGCTGTTGCAAAACTTCCAATGCTCAATCTAGGCGAATTTAAGCTTTGGAAAATAAGGATTGAATAGTACTTCTTAATGACTGATTATGCTTTTTGGGAGGTAATCTTAAATAGTGACTTACCTTCACCAAAGAGAACTGTTGATGGTGTTGGGCAAAGATATCCTCCTACAACTACAGAAGAGAAGTTAGCAAGAAAGAATAAGTTAAAGGCAAGAGGTACATTGTTGATGGCTCTTCCAAATGAACATCAATTAAAGTTTAACTCCTATAAAAATGCCAAGTCTTTGATCGAAGCTATAGAAAAGAGGTTTGGAGGTAATAAGGAGTCAAAGAAAATACATAAGACACTTCTTAAACAGCAGTATGAGAATTTTAATGGAAATAGCTCAGAAGGTCTTGACCAGATTTATGATAGGCTACAAAAGCTTATCAGTCAGCTAGAGATTCACGGAGAAACTATTTCTCAAGAAGATCTAAATCTAAAGTTATTAAGAAGTATATCATCTGAGTGGAAGACTCATACCCTAATTTAGAGGAACAAACCAGATTTAGAAACTCTAAGCATGGATGACTTATACAACAATCTGAATATTTATGAAGCTGAAGTCATGGGGTCATCTAGCACAAGCCAAAACACACAAAATGTAGCTTTTGTGTCTTCCAATAACACTCTCAACACCAATGAAGCAGTTAAGACTGCTCATGGTATTTCTGCTGCTAACTCCAAGGATAATGCTTCTACTTTACCAAATGTTGATAGTCTAAGTGATGCAGTGATCTACTCATTCTTTGCTATTTAGTCTAACAGTTCATAATTAGACAATGAAGACCTAAAGCAAATTGATCTTGATGATTTAGAGGAGATGGACTTGAAGTGGCAGATGGCAATGCTGACAATGAGAGCAAGGAGATTTCTCAAGAAGACAGGAATAAATCTAGGTGTTAATGGGATTGATACCATTAGCTTTGACAAGACCAAGGTGGAATGCTATAATTGCCACAGAACAGGTCATTTTGCTAGGGAGTGTAGGGCACCTAAGTACCAAGACAACAGAAATAGGGAGACAACTAAAAGGACTGTGCCAGTTGAGGAAACTACTTCAAATGCTTTAGTATCTTGGTGTGATCACTTTGGCTATGATTGGAGTGATCAGGTTGAAGAAGGACCTACCAATTTTGCACTTATGCCTTATACTTCTTCAGGTTCTTCAAGTTCTTCAAACTCAGACACTGAGGAATCAACTTGTTCTAAAGCATGTTTAAAATCTTATGAAACTCTCAAAGAACATTATGATAATCTGACAAAAGATTTTAATAAGTCTCGATTAAATTTAGGAGCTTATAAAGCAGGTCTAGAATTTATAGAGGCTAGACTAGATGTTTATAAAAAGAATGAGGCTATTTTTGAAGAGGACATAAAGATTTTAAAACTTGATATTATGTTGAGAGATAATGCCCTAACAGAGCTTAGAAAGAAATTTGAAAAGGCTGAAAAAGAAATAGATGATTTGAAACTTACCTTAGAAAAGTTTGAAAATTCATCTAAGAATCTAAGCAAACTGTTAGAGATTCAAGTAAGGGATAAGTTCAAGACTGGTGTGGGTTTTGATAGTCAAGTGATTGATAGTCAGAGGGTATTGCAGGTGAATGATAAGCTACAAAATAGTGTGTAAGGGTTTTTGCAGTTCCACCTACATATTACTTAGGAACTTCATGCCCCGTAAACTTGATTTGGTACTTGCTGATTTGAATGAGTATGTTTTTAGTGAGTTAATAACTAGTGTACCTATAGTTGCTACTAGTGAAGTTAAGACTAGTGAGTCAAAACCTAAGTCTGTTAGTGAACCACTTATTGAAGATTGGATATCTGACAGTGAGGATGAGAATGAGACTAAGTCTAAGTCTAACCAGAGAAAACCTAGTTTTACCAAGGTAGAATTTGTTAAAGCTAATGAGCATGTGAAATCACTTAGGGAATCTGTTAAGAAGGTAGAGAACAATAAGCAAGCAAAATACCCTACGAAAAACAGTCAAAGTCCTAGAAGTAACAAGAGAAACTAGAATAATTTGATGACTTAGAAATTAGGAAGTAATTTTGAGTTTAAAAATAAAGCTTGGTATGCATGTGGCAGTTTTAACCATTTGATCAAAGATTGTGATTTTTATGAAAAGAAAATGGTGAAAAAACCTGCATGGAATAATTCTAGAAGGGTGAATCACCAAAATTCTCATGGAATGTCTCACCCTCATCTAAAAATAAATTTTGTTCCAAAAGCAGTCTTAATGAAATCTGGCCTTAAAACACTTAATACTGCTAGGCAAAAATCTTCAAGAGCAGCAATATCTGTTAATACTGCCAGACCACTTAATACTACTTACTCAAGACCAACAGTGAACTGTGCAAGGCCAGCATCAAATGTTTTTCATAGAGCACATTCACATGTTACAAGGCCATTTAATAAGTTTACAACAAATAAGAATAGTAATTTCAATGAAAAAGTTAATACTATTAAGGGAAGTGTTACTACTGCTGGGCCAAAAGCAGTAGTAAGTAATAATAAGGGACAATAAGGCATGTTGATTAGCCTCAGATGTTGGGTTTGGAGACCAAAGCAAAAACTTTTAGACCATGTCTCCAGACACAATGGTGCATCAATAAATTTTTTAAGATTTGATTATATTGATACACAAGGCAGATCCAAGTCAGTAATGGCTTGGGTCCCTAAGAGAAACTAATTTTCTTACCATTATGTGCAGGACAATCTACAGCAAGATTTGAAGGATAAAGGAGTGATTAACAGTGGATGATCTAGGCACATGGTAGAAAACAGATCCTATCTTACAGATTATGAAGAAATTGATGGAAGATTTGTTGCCTTTAGGGGTAATGCCAAAGGGGGGGAAATTACTAGGAAAGGTAAAATAAAAATTGCTAAATTGGATTTTGAAGACGTATATTTTGTAAAGGAACTAAAGTTTAACCTCTTTAGTGTCTCACAAATGTGTGACAAGAAGAATAGTGTTCTTTTTACTGATACTGAATGTGTTGTTCTGTCTCTAGACTTTAAGTTAACTGATGAAAGTCATGTTTTGCTTAAAGTTCCTAGAAAGGATAACATGTACAGTGTTGATTTAAAGAATGTTGTTCCTCAAGGAGGTCTCACTTGTCTCTTTGCAAAAGCCACACCAGATGAATCTAATCTTTGGCATAGGAGGCTTGGACATGTAAATTTCAAAACTATAAATAAACTGGTTAAGGGAAACCTTGTAAGAGGTTTACCTTCAAAACTTTTTGAAATTAATCAAACCTGTGTTGCTTGTCAGAAGGGAAAGCAACACAGAGCTTCTTGTAAGACCAAAACAGTCAGTTCAATTAGCCAACCATTACAAATGTTGCACATGGATTTGTTTGGCCCAACATTTGTAAAGAGTTTAATGAAAAAGATGTACTGCCTAGTTGTCACAGATGATTTTAGTAGGTTTAGTTGGGTTTTCTTTTTAGCCACTAAGGATAATAAGCGAACTGAGGCTAATGCTGTTAAGGCCTCAGTATGTTGGGTTTGGAGACCAAAGCAAAAAGTTTTAGACCATGTCTCCAGACACAATGGTGCATCAATAAATTTTAAAAGATTTGATTATATTGATGCACAAGGCAGATCCAAGTCAGTAATGGCTTGGGTCCCTAAGAGAAACTAATTTTCTTACCATTATGTGCAGGGCAATCCACAGCAAGATTTGAAGGATAAAGGAGTGATTAACAGTGGATGCTCTAGGCACATGATACAAAACAGATCCTATCTTACAGATTATGAAGAAATTGATGGAGGATTTGTTGCCTTTAGGGGTAATGCCAAAGGGGGGAAAATTACTGGGAAAGGTAAAATAAAAACAGGTAAATTGGATTTTGAAGTCGTGTATTTTGTAAAGGAACTAAAGTTTAACCTCTTTAGTGTCTCATAAATGTGTGACAAGAAGAATAGTGTTCTTTTTACTGATACTGAATGTGTTGTTCTATCTCCAGACTTTAAGTTAACTGATGAAAGTCATGTTTTGCTTAAAGTTCCTAGAAAGGATAACATGTACAGTGTTGATTTAAAGAATGTTGTTCCTCAAGGAGGTCTCACTTGTCTCTTTGAAAAAGCCACACCAGATGAATCTGATCTTTGGCATAGGAGGCTTGGACATGTAAATTTCAAAACTATGAATAAACTGGTTAAGGGAAACCTTGTAAGAGGTTTACCTTTAAAACTTTTTGAAATTAATCAAACCTGTGTTGCTTGTCAGAAGGGAATGCAACACAGATCTTCTTGTAAGACCAAAACTGTCAGTTCAATCAGCCAACCATTACAAATGTTGCATATGGATTTGTTTAGCCCAACATTTGTAAAGAGTTTAATAAAAAAGATGTACTGCCTAGTTGCCACAGATGATTTTAGTAGGTTTAGTTGGGTTTTATTTTTAGCCACTAAGGATAAGACTAGTGAAATCCTTAAAACATTTATAACAGGCATAGAAAATCTAATAGACCTTAGGGTGAAAGTGATTAGATGTGACAATGGGATTGAATTCAAGAATAGAATCATGGAATCAATTCTGTAAAATAAAGGGTATTAAGAGAGAATTTAGTGCTACTAGGACTCCACAACAAAATCGAGTAGCAGAAAGGAAAAATAGGACACTAATAGAGGTTGTTAGGACTATGCTAGCTGATTCAAAATTTCTAACAACTTTTTGGGCTGAGGCAGTTAATACTGCTTGTTATGTCCAAAATAGGGTGTTAGTTATCAAGCCTTACAACAAGACCCCTTTATGGACTTTTTCTAGGTAGAAAACCTGCCTTAAGCTTTATGAAACCATTTAGGTGTCCTGTTACAATCCTTAATACCATAGATCACCTATGTAAATTTAATGGAAAGGCTGATAAAGGGTTCTTTGTATGATACTCTACCAATAGCAAAGCATTTAGAGTATTCAACAGTAAAACTAGGATAGTAGAAGAGAACCTGCATGTTAAATTTAGTGAAAATACACCTAATATTGCAGGAAAAGGACCAAATTAGCTTTTTGATATAGATGCACTAACAAAATATATGAACTATAAGCCAGTTGTTGAAGGGAATCAATCTAATGGTAATGCAGGTACCAAAGAAAATATTGATGCAGGTAAAGCTAGTGTGGAAACAATACCTGGCAAAGATTACATACTACTACCATTATGGACTCAAGATTCATCACTCTCTTCTAGTTTAAAGGATTCCTCTGATGCTGGATTCAAACCATCAGGGGAGGAAGAAAAGAAGGATATTAAAGATCCAGGGAATGAAGATAGTGAGGTGCCAAATACAGAGGAGCTAAGAGTTAATCAAGAGAAGGATTAAAATATCAACAGCACTAACAATATTACTACTGTTAGTTCAACTGTTAATGCTGCTGGCATAGAAGATAATGTTGTTGGTAAGAATATAGTCTATGGATATAATGATGATCCAAATATGCCTAATTTGGAAGAGATTGTTCATTCAGATGATGATGAAGATGTTGGTGCAGAGACTGACATAACTAATTTAGATACATATATCCCTGTTAGTCCTATTCCAACTACCAGAATTCACAAGGATCATTCAGTTAAACAAATCATTAGAGATATACATTCAGCACCTCAAACTAGAAGGATGACAAAGAGTGTGACTGAACATGGTATGTTTAGTTCAGTGTAATAGAGGATCAATCATAAAGACTTTCTAAATTATTTGTTTACATGTTTCTTATCATAAGCAGGGCCAAAGAAGGTAATCCAAGCATTAAAAGATCCAAGCTGGATAGAAGCTATGCAAGAAGAGCTTCTGCAATTCAAATTACAACAGGTTTGGACATTGGTGGATTTACCACATGGTTAGAGGGCCATTGGAACAAAATGGATCTACAGAAACAAGAAAGATGAGAGAGGTATTATGGTTAGAAACAAGGCAATACTGGTTGCACAAGGTTACACTCAAGAAAAGGGAATAGATTATGATGAGGTTTTTGCTCCAGTTGTTAGGATTGAAGCAATTAGGCTGTTTTTAGCCTATGCCTCATTCAAAGACTTTTTTGTGTACCAGATGGATGTGAAGAGTGCATTTATGTATGGCAAGATTAAAGAGGAAGTTTATGTCTGTCAACCTCTAGGGTTTGAAGATCCAGAGTTCCTTGACAGAGTTTATAAGGTAGAAAGGGCATTATATGGTCTACATCAAGCTCCTAGAGCTTGGTATAAGACTTTATCTACCTATTTATTGGACAATGGATTTGAGAGAGGTCCGATAGATAAGACTTTATTCATTAAAAGGGTCAAATATGATATTCTACTAGTTCAAGTATATTTTAATGATATCATTTTTGGGTCTACAAGGAAGGAGATGTGTACTGAGTTTGAGAAGATGATGCATAAAAAGTTTCAGATGAGTTCTATGGGTGAACTCACATTCTTCTTAGGACTGCAAGTGACATAAAAAGATGATGGGATTTTCATTAGTCAAGACAAATATATGAATGAGATTCTGAACAAATTTGGTTTTTCTGATGTGAAGACAACAAGCACACCTATGGAGACCCATAAGACTCTGCTTAAGGATGAAAAAGGAGAAGATGTAGATGAACACTTGTACAGATCTATGATTGGATCTTTGATGTATCTAACTTCTTCAAGGCCATATATTATGTTTGCAGTATGTGCTTGTGCAAGATTCTAAGTCAATCCTAAAATTTCACATCTTTATGCTGTGAAAATGATCTTTAGATACTTAAAAGGTCAACCTAAGTTGGGCCTTTGGTATCCTAAGGATTCACCTTTTGATTTGGTGGCATATACTAACAGTGACTATGCAGGAGCAAGTCTAGATAGGAAATCTACAACAGGAGGTTGTCAGTTCCTAGGGTGCAGGTTAATTTCATGGCAATGTAAGAAGTAGACCATGGTTGCTAATTCTATAATAGAAGCTGAATATGTAGTTGCTTCAAGTTGTTGTGGCCTAGTGCTTTTCATCCAAAATCAATTGCTGGATTATGGATATAACTTTATGCAGACTAAGTTTCATATTGATAATGAGAGTACTATCTGCATAGTGAAGAACCCTGTTTTTCACTCAAAAACAAAGCACATTGAGATTAGGCATCACTTTATCAAAGATTCCAATAAGAAAAAACTTATTCAGATGATCAAGATTCATACAAATCAGAATGTTGCAGACTTGCTCACAAAAGCATTTGATGTTAGCAGATTTCAATATCTGATTGCAAGTATTCGAATGCTTAACCTCTGATGTATTGATTGAGGGGAGGAATGAAATGGAAAAGTTGCTAAAAATGATTTTGGAGTAAGTGCTCTTAACTTAAAAGTTTCTGCTGTTAAGTATAATTAGTGATGCTTGTTATATGTAATACTGCTAAGTTAATGCTATTAGTTATACTTAATACTGTTAAGTATAATTAATACTGTAAGAATTAAGAGAAAATAAAAAACAGACAGAGAGAAATGTGAGCCAAAAAGAAATGAGAGATATAGTGAGTTGAAAAATAGAAAGAGAGCTGTGTGATATAAAAACAGATATAGTGAATTGGTAAGAAAAAGAATTGAGAGATATAGTGAGAATAAAAACAGAAAGAGAGATGTATGATTAAAAACAGATAGAGTAAATTGGTAAGAAAACGAATTGAGAGATAAAGTGAGAATAAAAACAGAAAAAGAGCTTGTGAGAATCAAAATTGATGATGCAAATGCTTTTTGGAACGAAATTGAAGTTAATGCTGGTAACTCAAAGTTAATGATGTTAGGCATAAACTTTCTACTGCCCGTGTAAGTTAATGCTGCCAGGCATAACTTATTACTGCTGACGGAAGTTAATGCTGTTAGGCATAATTTACTACTGCTAGTTCAAGTTAATGCTTTTGAGGGTGATTTCATAAATACTTTGATTAAGGGTTTCAATCATAAACCCTAACTCAATTTTATCATTCATCATCAAAACCCAACACAATGTCGAACCTAAACTTTGCTGAAACTCACAACATGATCGCGTTTTTGGAAAAACCTATTGAATGTGATGGGTTTGAGGAAATTTATGATTTTTTGAATACAAGTTCTATCAAATATGCGTTAACGGTTAATCCCACCATTTATACTACATGTATTGAACAGTTTTGGGCAACTGCCAAGGCTATGACAGTTAATGGGGAACGTCAGATACAAGCCCTAGTAGAAAAGAAGAAGGTGATCATCACTGAGATGAGTGATCTTAAATTAGAAGATGCTGAAGGTACTGAATGTCTGCCAAATGATGTAATTTTTGAACAGCTGACACTCATGGGGTATGAAAATCTTACACAAAGGCTTACATTCTCTAATGCTTATTTTTCACCTCAATGGAAATTTATTATCCATACAATTCTACAATGCCTTAGTGCTAAGGCTAACACTTGGAATGAATTCAGTAGCACTATGGCCTCTGCTATCATTTGTCTTGCCACAATCCAAAATTTCAACTTTTCCAAGTATATTTTTGATAATATGGTGAAAAACTTAGAAGGTAGGGTTAAATGTTTGATGTATCCAAGATTTGTCTAAGTATTTATAAATCAACAACTTGGTGATATGTCAAAACATAAAGGGATCTATGTTACTCCTTCTCACACTAAGAAGGTTTTTTCTAACACAAATAGGGAAAGAAAGGGTTTTCTGGTAGGGTCACCCCTCTATTTCAAACTATGATGGTTCAAGCTCCTGAAGAACTAGGTGAGGGTTCAGAAATACCAACTGTTCCACAACACACACCCACTACTACTCAACCATCAATATATCAACCCTAGATGAAACAAAAACCAAGGAGGAAACAGAAAAAGGGGACTGAGATATCTTCATCAAGTGGTGAACCTATAATAGATGAGGCTGCTAATATGGCAAGTGTATCTACACATTCCAATGATCCACTGCTCAGTGGTAAGGATAGACTGAAACTTACTGAATTCATGGATCTTTGTACCCAATTACAATCAAGAGTTCTTGCTCTAGAGACTAAAAAGTCTACTCAAGCTTTGGAGATTGAGAGCTTGAAAAGAAGGGTAAAGAGTTTGGAGAATAAAAAGAAGTCAAGAACTCATAAGCCTAAAAGACTATACAAAGTTGGTTTATCAAGAAGAATAGAATCCTCTGAAGATGATGGTTTGGGTGATCAGGAGGATGCATCCAAACAGGGGAGGAAGATTGTTGACATTGACTAAGATGCAGAGGTTACATTGGTTGATGAGACTCAGGGGAGGAATGATGAAGAGATGTTGTTTGATGTAAATAATGATTTACAAGGTAAAGAAGTTTTTGTTGAAAAAGAAGTTGCTGAAAAGGAAGTTAGTACTGCTGATCTAGTTACTACTACTGGTGAAGTAGCTACTACTGCCAGTGTTGAAATTCTTGATGAACTGACTCTAGCTCAGACTTTAATGGAGAACAAAAGTGCAAAACCAAAGGTTGTTACAACTGCTGCTACAATAGTTACACCTGTTAGCACAAGGCCCAAGGAAAAAGGAGTTGTTATGCAAGAGCCAAGTGAAACAACAACAACATCACCTTCACAACCATTACAACTTCCACAGGCTAAAGAAAAAGGCAAGGCAAAAATGGTTGAGCCTGAGAAGCCTTTAAAAAAGAAAGATAAGATTTTATTTGATCAAGAGGTAGCTCTAAATCTTCAAGCTTAATTAGATGCTGAAGTGAAAGAAAAAGAGAGGATTGCAAGACAAAAGGAAGAAGAAGCCAACATAGCTTTAATTGAATCATGGGATAACACACAAGCTATGATGGATGCAAATTACGAGTTAGCTGCAAGACTACAGGCAAAAGAGCAAGGAGAGTTGACAGTTAAAGAAAAGTTAAGATTGTTTGCGGAGCTCATGAATAAGAGGAAGAAGCACTTTGCAAAGCTTAGAGCTGAAGAGATTAGAAGAAAACCACCAACCAAAGCTCAAAAGAGGAATCAAATGTGTACTTATTTGAAAAATATAGCTAATTACAAGCATAGTCAGTTGAAGAACAAAAGTTTTAAAGAAATTCAGATGTTATTTGACAATACTATGAAGTGGGTAGATTTATTTGTTCCTATAGATTCAGAGGTGGTGGAAGGCAGTAAGACAAGAACATAAGGAAGTTCTAAAAGAGCAGGAAAAAAACTTGAATTTGAAAAATCAAAGAAGCAGAAGATAGATGAGCATGTAGAAGCTGAAGTAAATGATGATCAAGAGGAAGCAGAGATGAAAAAGCATATGGAGATAGTTTAAGATGATGAGGTAGAAATTGATGCTATACCTCTAGCCACTAAGCCTCCAATCATAGTTGACTAGAAAATCATCAAAGAAGGAAAGATGGGTTACTATCAATTGATAAGAGCTAATGGAAGTTCAAAAAGGTACTCATCAATGATTCAGATGCTTCAGAATATTGACAGAGAAGACTTGGAAACCCTCTGGAAGTTGGTTAAAGCTAAGCATGGGAATACAAGACCAGAAGAGGGGTATAAAAGAGTGTTATGGGGAGATCTGAAAGTAATGTTTGAACCTGATGTAGAAAGTGAAATATGGAGGAATCTACAAGGATATAAAGTGACCATTTGGAAGCTATTTTCTTCATGTGGAGTGCATTTTGTAAGATTTAAAAACATGCATATCTTTATGCTGGTAGAGAAAAAGTACCCTCTTACACCTGCAACAATCATAGAGATGCTCAACAAGAAGCTTCAAACTAACTATTGGAATAAGATGTGTTATCAACTCCTAAAGCTCATGACAAAGCAAGTCAAAAAGGAATGAAGTGTTTGGATACATCCTCCTAGTGAAGATAAAGCTTTTAATCAAGAAACTTGAAGATTCAGAAGATGAACATCAAGTTTAGGGGAGGATTGTTAGGATTAAAAGACTTTTTGAAGTTACTGCTGCTCAGTTAGTGCTGTTGGTATAAAAGTTACAACTGCTGAAAGATTACAACTGCTGGAAGAGTCTCTACTGTCAAAAGGATAAAGACATGAGAAAGGATAATGATAAAGATTGTTTATCAAGATTACTTACGGGATGAGTATGAGATATTTTTGTAAAATATTTACATAAGTTATTTTTTTAGAAGATCATGATAACTTAGGAAAGTATTGTAAGACGTGTAGGACTCCTTGGTGTATAAAAGGAGGTCCTAGGGCATAGAGTTTTCATATCAGTTTTCACGTATAGAAATTCTTTGTTTTGATATCGTTTAGCTTTAAGGTTTTATAACCCTAATACTAGGAGAGTATTCATATTATTTTAATAATAATATTGGAGCTTTTATTGTTGAAGTATATTGTTTTGCATTATTGTTTTATTGAATTTCTTCTTAGTATCATAGACTAGATTCCGCATAGTCTTTGATATTCATAATCAAAGTTTCTATCATAGTTGTTTTGGATTTATTCAATACAACTAAGCTTTAAACAAGCTAAGCAAGATCTATTATATTAGGATCAACAAATATTTTATTGTTATTTAATCAAACCGCTGCGGTTTAGAAAAATTTTGAAATAGCGGTTTGAATATTTTAACATTAAAGGAATAATTGACCAAACCACGGTGATGATTGATAGCAAACCGTGGTTTCCCTGTTTAATTAAAATATTAATAAAATTAACAAACCGCTATGAAGAATAACCTAGTCAAACCATTGTGTAGAATAGCAGTTTCATGGCAAACTGCTAAGAAGGAAACCTAACACAAATTCAATTTTCTAACATTTTGGCAACTACAAACTTAATCTAAGTCATCAAATCACTCCTAAAACCTCTAGCAATCATGCAGAACAACCTAAACCTTCACATTACTTCAAAATCATGCAACAATATACCAATTAACCCTTGAAAACCTTTAAGATCCTAAAGGGGGCATGTATACTTGTTTAGGCACATGTTATTGACTTTAAAACAATAACTAAACGCATTGAAATTGTTTTTTACAACAACAAACCGCTATTTGACTTTTTCACATCAAACTTAATTCAAAAATTATCATATTGAGCAAGCAAGTGATTAGGGATCAGAAATAAACATCAAAACTGCATCACTATATCCTAAAGATCAAATCTCAGCAACAAAAACACAACACATTACACTACACAGAATTTTGATAAAAAACAAATGAACAATCACTCTTAGTACACTAATGTGATTAATCTACTCAAAACAAGTAATGATCGAGTGTATTATAACCCTAAACGCACCCATCCCAGCTACCAATCATCATTTTTCAAACAACATTTAATTTTCGAGAAACCTTAAGTGGTTTTCAAGTGATTCTCATCGATTAAGCGTGTTTTGATCCGATTCATTTATCCTAAAGCAAGATCTAATGACATATTATAAGTTTTAAATGTTACCTTTGCAAGAAACAATCACAACAGCAAGAATCGAAGAAGTGGTAATGGTGGTGGCGGTTTGTGAGAGTGTGTATGTGTTTTTTAAGTTTGACCAAATTTGAAGTGTTTGACCAGATGAGGCAAACCACTGCCTTTTATACCTCATGTTTCATTTTAGGCAGTTTTAGTCCCTAGGCTTTCTAACATCTTTTAACTTTCATTTTAAAGTATTCCTAAGGTTAAATTAAGTTTGAGAATTGGCAGTTTAGTCCTTATTGTTTATAAAAGCTAGGAAACACATAGCAAGTTGCATTTAAGTCCCTAAACTTTCGAACAAATGACAACTTTGGCCCTTTGAGTTAAAATAAATTAACTTCCCTTCAAATTATAACCCCTTTGAAATACAAAAATGTTTTTTGTTAATTGTGAGATGTTTTAGAAACCCGTTTGGTGAAATAAATTTGAAATCACTCTCCCCCTCAAACTATGACCCGTTTAATATTTAAAGAGCTGTTTTCGTTGTTTGAGTGGACAAATTTATTATAAAAGCACAAACTAATTAATTTTTGTTGGGATTAAAAGCCTTCTTAATGCTGCTAGTATGACTGCTGCTCATATCAGAGTTAGTGTTGCTCAAGAACTTCAGAAAAAAATGATAAGTGTTTACTACTGCTAGTACACAGTTAGTACTGCTAGTGTAAAGTTACAACTGCTAGTGCATATTAGTGCTACTCAGAGATTTAGAAGAAAAACTGCTAAGTAGTTACTACTGCTGGTACAAAAGTTACTACTGTTAGTACAAAGTTAATGTTGCTAGTGAAGAAGTTAGTGCTGCTGAGTTAGTTAGTACTACTTATGTGATTTATATGAGTTGTTTGTGTAAAAGATATGTATAACTTATTTGTTTAAAAGATTTGATATACTTAGAAAAGTATTGTAAGCCGTTTAGGACTCCTTGGTGTATAAAAGGAGGTTCTATGGCATAGAGTTTGATACGAGTCATTCATAGAATTATAATAGCTTCAAGGTCTTTGTAACCCTAATACTTTGAGAGTATTCGTATTATTTGCTTAATAATATTGGAGCTTGTTTGTTGAATTGTATGTTCTTAGATTTACTGTTTCATTAAAAAAATCTTCTTATTAAAGATTAGATTTTGTATAATCTTTAATACATTCACACAAAGTTTCTACTATAGTTGTGTTAGATTTATCTAATATAACTAAACCTTAAACAAGCTTAAGGAATTCGATCTATTAAAGTGGGTCCAACAAGTGGTATCAGAGCTTGTTGCTTTAAGAAACTTTGCTAGAAGATATGGATTAAGATTCTGCACACATGGTGGCTGCATCTAAAGTTCCCATGCCCAAACCAGGTGAGTTTGAGTTATGGAGGACGAGGATTGAACAATACATCCAGATGATAGACTATGCACTATGGGAAGTTATAGAGAATGGTGCAACTTTGCCAAAAATAGCAGTTGTGGCAGGTGTTGAAAAAGTGATGCCTATTACATCTGCTGAAGATAAGGATCATAGAAGATTAGAAGTGAAGGCTATAAGTACTTTAATGATAGGTATTCCCAATGAAGGATGCTAAGTTGTTGCTGGAAGCTGTAAAAAAGAGATTTGGTAGGAATGCAGCTACTAAGAAGACTCAAAGAAATATCTTAAAGCAGTAATATGAAAACTTC
>BQNB010029456.1:44253-55719 GCA_026074375.1 Tanacetum coccineum | reverse complement strand
CATACTAAGAAGATATTTGGGAACATGAAAAGGGAAGGGAAAGGTTTTTCTAGAAGAGTTACACCTTTATTTCCAACCATGATGGTTCAAGCTCAGGAACAAATAGGTAAAGGTTCAGCTAATCCTACTAATCCCCATCACACACCCATTGTTACTTAACCATCAAAATCTCAACCCCAAAAGAAACAAAAACCAAGGAAGCCAAAGAGAAAAGACACTGAGATTCCTCAATCTAGTGGTCCTACAGAGCCTATAGCAGATGAGGCTGCCAATGAGGAAAATGTACCTACACATTCCAATGATCCACTGCTCAGTGGTGAGGATAGTCTGAAACTCAATGATTTGATGGAAATTTGTACCAAATTGCAACAGAGAGTCCTTGACCTGGAAAATACTAAGACTGCTCAAGCACAGGAGATTTTAAGTTTGAAGTTGAGAGTCAAGAGGTTAGAGAAGAAAGGAGGGCCAAGAACTCACAAACTCAAAAGACCATTCAAGGTTGGTAGATCTGCACAAGTTGTTTCCTCCGAAGATGAAGGTTTGGGTGATCAGGATGATGCATCCAAACAGGGGAGGAAAATTACTGACATTGACCAAGATGCAGAAGTTACATTGGTTGATGAAACTCAGGGGAGGTATGATGATGCTCAAATGTTTGATACAAATGTTTTTAATGGTGAAGAAGTGTTTGTTGCAGAGCAAAGTGAAAAAGTTGTTGAAGAAGTAGTTAGTACTGTTGAAGTTAGTGTTGCTGCAACAATTACTACTAAAGAGATCACTTTGGCTCAAGCATTGGCTGAATTGAGGAGTGCAAAACCTAAGGTTGTGGTACAAGATCCAGTGCAGAGTACAACCACAACAACACCCTCAACAATACACCAAGCTAAATGCGGATTACTTTTGAGACCCTGTGAATCTTACAACAAGAACAACTCTAAAACCATTACCTTCAAACATCAAGGATAAAGGAAAGCTAAGATTGATTGAACCTGAGAAGCCTTTAAAGATGAAAGAACAAATAAGACTTGATGAAGAACTTGCTTTCAAGCTACAAGCTGAAGAAGAAGAACAAGCAAGACTTGCAAGAGAGAAGGCTGAAAAAGTTGAAGAAGCCAACGTTTCATGAGATAATGTACAAGCAATGATAAAGGCTGATAGGTTATTGGCTGAAAGATTGCAAGCAAGAGAGCAAGAAGAATTGACAGATGAAGAGAAGGCAAGACTGTTTGTAGAACTCTTGGAGAAGAGAAAGAAACACTTTGCAGCATTAAGAGCTCAAGAAAAGAGGAACAAGCCACCAACTAAAGCACAAAAGAAAGTAACAATGTATTATCTGAAAATACATGGATGGTTACAAGCAAAGTCAATTGAAGAACAAGGTCTTTTGCATGAAATTCAGAATTATTTGATAATGCCATGAAAGGGTAAACATGTTGTTGTTTGATTAATGTGTTTGTGAAAGAGAGCTCAAAGAAAGCTGAAGCAGAGATGGCACAAGAAAGTAGTTCTAAGAGAGCAAGAGAAGAGCTGGAACAAGAGGTAGCAAATAAACAAAAAATGGAAGATGATAAAGAGAAAAAAGATCTTAAAAAATGCTTTGAGATTGTCCAAGATAATGAAGTAGCAATTGATGCTATACCTCTAGCTACCAAGCCTGTACCTATTGTAAATTTTCAGATTCATAGAAAAGGAAGGAATGGCTATTATGAAATAATGAGAGCTGATGGAAGTGCCAAGACATACTTATTGTTAGTCGCTGCACTCAAGGTTTAACGATAAGACTGGAAATCTATAGAAGTTGGTTAAAGCTAAGCATGGGAATACAAGGCCAGAAGAAGGCTATAAAAGAGTGTTATGGGATGATCTAAAGACTATGTTTGAACATCATGTAGAAGATCTAATATGGAGGAATTTACAAGGAAAGAAAGTATTGCTTTGGAGGCTATATGATTCCTATGGAATGCCCTTTGTGAGGTTAGAAGATATGCATGTCTATATGCTAGTTGAGAAGAGATATCCCCTTACACCTGCAGCAATCACTGATATACTAAATAAGAAGCTGCAAGCTGACTATTGGAATGAAATGTGTTATCAGCTTCTTAAGCTTATGACAAAGCAGCTCAAGAAATAGTAAAGTGTTTGGAAGGCATACCTCTAGAGTTTAATGAGATTTTTATGAAAACTTGATGATTTTGAAGATAAATATCAAGTTTAAGGGAGGATTGTTAGGATTAAAAGCTTCTTGATGTTGTTTGAAGTTTGCTAATGTAAAGGGAAGTAAGGACTGTTAAGGTATTAGTTATGTTGCTAAAGTATAATTTTACGTGTTTGTTAGTAATATTATGAAAAAGATGTAGTGTTGTACTGCTAGTTACTACTGCTAGTGTAAGTTACTACTGCTAGTGTATATTAGTACTGCTAGTAATATTAGTACTGCTAGAGTAAAGTTAGTACTGCTAGTGTAATTTAGTATTGCTGATGAAGATTGAAGAAAGCTTTCTAAGTAGTTAATGCTGCTTGTACACAGTTAGTGCTGCTGGTACAAAAGTTACTACTGTTGGTGTGAAAGTTACAACTGCTTAAAGATTACAACTGTTGGAAGAGTTTATGCTGACAGAGAAGAGATCAAAGACTTATCAGAGAAAAGATAAAGATTGCTTATGTGATAAGTATGAGATATTTTTGTAAAAGATACGTATAAGTTATTTGTTTAGAAGATCATGATAACTTAGGAAAATATTGTAAGCCGGTTAGGACTCCTTGGTGTATAAAAGGAGGTCCTAGGGCATAGAGTTAGATATTTAGAAATCGTTTTGTTTTGATATCGATATAGCTTCAAGTTTTTGTAACCCTAACACTATTAAGAGTGTTCGTTTTATATTAAGGCTGAAAGTTTGATAAAAAGTTTGTTCTTATTTAAATCTTATTTTTTTTTATTACTGTTTTATTGAAATTCTTCTTAGTATCATTGACTTTGATTCCGCATAGTCTTGATAAATCACAATCAAAGTTTCTATCCACGCATATTTGTTTTGGATTTATTCAATACAACTTAGTCTTATACAAGCTAAGCAAGATCTATCTATTGGGATCAACAATATGTTACTTTATTAGCGGGGTAAGAGAATTGCGTTTCCGGCGTGGGGGGTTGTGAATACTATGCTAGGAACAATTGGGCGAAACATGGGCTGAAGAGGATTATGATGAATTCCAAAGGTTTCATTTTCTTTAAAATTGATTCTAAGGCTGGTTTAGAAGCCGTTTTGGAGGGTGTTCCTTGGTTAATACGTAAATCCCCGATCATTCTTAAGAAATGGTCGATGGATACTAGATTGCTTAAAGAAGAATTTACTCGTATTCTGATATTGGTTAAATTGCATGATGTCCCTATTCAGGTTTTTGAAGAGGATGGTATTAGCTTAATTGCTACGTTTATTGGCAAACCTATTATGCTTGATTCATACACAAGTTCCATGTGTAATGAGTCGTGGGCTAGGAGTAGTTTTGCTAGGTGCTTAATTAAGGTAAACTCAGAGGCTGATCTTGTGGGTGTTGTTCAATTTGAATTCCCTCACTTACTTGGAGTGACTTCACAGAGAAACCCATCATGTTGAGTATGAATGGAGGCACCCTGATGTGATACATGTATGATATTTGGTCATGGTTCATTGACAATTCCCTAAAGAGGTGGCGACTCATCTCATATTGTTGGTACTTTCATGTTGTTACTCCTACTTGTTGAAAAGACTAATGATGGTTTCCAATCGGTGGGTAAAAAGAAGAAGAACGAAAGGTAAATCCAAGTCTAACAATCATGGTCAGTCTGTAGGTCCTTCGGTCAAACAAAATGTTAGTTATGAGCCAAATGCTCCTACAAGTGCATCAAAGAAGGGAGATTCTATTGTGGGTAATGCAACTAACTCTTCATCTTTGTTGAAGAATATAGGTACATCTTCTAATCAAGATAAATCACCTCCTCCAATTCTTTTTCTGCCTTGAATGTTGAAGAAGATGAAGAGGATGAAGAACATGTTGAAAATGTTTATGATGAAACGGCTAACCTATTTCCTAAAATAAAAACCGGTGGAGTTTCTTATTTTACGGCTGCTGTTGGTTAGCTTGTTTTGTTGAATCATCTGTCCTAGTTTCATCTAGTAGTCTCAGTTGACGTAAGTGTTTATGGCATGTCATAAGCACTAGCTTTAGGAGTTTATCAAGCTTTTTAGCTTGAGGTTAATGTGGTACTTCAGTCACATTTTATTTGTACTTAACTTTTTCGGTCCTAATATACTTTACCGGGGTAACCATTTACAAAAAAAATAAGGTCTAAAAATTATTGCGGAACTAAATCAAGATTTGAACTTCATGTCATTCGAAACCTAGAGGCTAGATTCATTTTTAAACTCATTTTATGGCTATTATAGTTGAATGTCCACAACTGGACTTGAACTTTTGAATGGACCATTTGGGTAGGTTAAACCCTTTGGAAAAATCTATAAAAATTCAAGTGTGAACCTAATACATGATTTTAGACTCGTGAAATGTATTGGAATAGAAAACTTTTTAAACTTGGTCTAACGAACACCCGAAGTGATCGCATTTTCAGGACAGATTTGGTAATTTCATAAGTAATGCTAAAAACGACTTTTAGTGACAATCTAAACTAATAAATGTATCATTGGTATGAGCATATCGTTTAGAGTCTAATTAGTACCATTTGCTTACCCTAGGTCGTAGATAGAAGGTGCACATTCGTCAGGTTTCTAGCAGTTTTAGTAAAGTCGTGTTGGTACTCCATTCTCTCGCTTGCTAAGGTGAGTTTTCGTGACCCCTTTTTATATATGATTTCTCGGGGGAAAATGATACTTAAAATCTATTTCCAATTATTTAGTTGAGTAACTACTTGATATCAAATTACAATATTATCACAAACATATAACATTTTATACTATTATTAAAATATCATCACAAAAAAACTAACTCCCACACAAATAATCTACATTATTTAACACAATTCTCCCCCAAAAAATCACCCTTTTACTTCTTTTTTTTTTTTTTTTTTTTTTTTTTTTTTTTTTTTTTTTTCTTTTTTTTTATTTTCCCCCCCCCCCCCCCCCCCCCCCCCTTTTTACCCCCCCCCCCCCCCCCCCCCCCCCCCCCTTTTTCCCCCCCCCCCCCCCCCCCCCCCCCCCCCCTTGGGTGGTGTTGTGGGGGGGGGGGCCCCCCCCGGTGGGGCCCCCCCCCCCCCCCCCCCCCCCCCCCCCCCCCCCCCCCCCCCCCCCCCCCCCCCCCCCTCGCATGTTTGAAAATCTAAAGCGCTGATAACTCTGTGGATTTTGGTTTAGTTTGAATATCTTTATACCTTATTGCTGCCATGCTATTATTTACATACCATTGTCTTACTTGAATACTATACACAACAAATGCGTTATTTACTTAAACCTACGAGCTCACCAAAGACGTTTTTGAGTATTCATTCTCAGGTGATAACAATAATAATCTCTAAGGAGGATAGTGCTTCCTACCTTGCCTAGTGAGACCTAAGAAATAACCCTCTTGGGTCATTTTCCATAATCAAGTTGCATTGTCTTTGTTTTTATGACTTTCGTTGAACTAGTGTTTTGTTGATTACTTATCTCGGGTTGTGGGATTTTATAACTTTATAACTTTTTGGGTGTGATATTGACAACGTGATGCAAGTCCCCGCTTGTATTCAATGTTGTTGTCACATTTTATGTTGAATGTTTATTTAGTAAATTCTCTATAATGTTGTACCAATGCTTTATGACGTTTCCTCTCCGTCACGCCCTGCCTTTCTGCCCTGGGCGGGGTGTGACAAATAACAGCAAAAGTAGAATGAGAGCGAGCTGGTGTGATGAAGGTGTTAGTTGTGAGGGGATAAAGATCCCTAGTACTCTCACACCTCATGATTGGGGTCCCCATCAGAAAATCCTTCACAAAAAATCCAAATGGATCAAATTCAATGGATATATTATTATCAACTAAAAAGCGACGCAATGATATAAGATTCTTAATAAGGTTAGGTGCGCAAAGAACATTATATAAGATTAAATAAGAATACGAGTGTGGAAGGTGAGCATAACCGATTACACGAATAGGAATTTTATGTTCACTACCAACTGTTATATTTTTAGGTGAGCTTAAGTTAAAATAAGACGAGAGAATACCTTGAGAAGCAGTCATGTGAGAGGTCTCCCTAGTGTCCATGTACCAATTCTGATCCGGAACTTGAAGGTTCATGGTATGCATTGCTTGTTCGAGATCAGTGAGGGTGGTGGATGCCGCGTATGCCTGTTGGGGTCGACTGCCAAGAATACCAGGAGATCGAGTTGCTGGAGGACGAGTCTTGTTGGAGGTGGGGTATGGGCATGGTGGGTTTTGTCATGGCATCCACATTCCTTACGGGTGTGGACCCCATGGTTGATATAAACTTGCATTGCATGGCTGTTGTTGACGTGTTGAAGTAGTATCACCTCCACTACCACGACCACGTCCACGTCCACGTCCCCGCCCACGGTTGTTGTTAGAACCGCTATCACGACCACAGTTAGTGTTGTTGCGGTTGTTGGTGTTGGATTGGGAAGTTGAAACAGGTGCCTTAGAAACGTCAGGAGTGGTGGGTGTGGTGACAAGAGTCGTGGCAGCAGCGTTGGCAGAGGCCATTGCTTGCTTTGACTTGTGGGTTTCTTCCAAAACCATCCTTGAACGCGCTTCATAGAATGCAGACAATGGATCTTGTTGTTAAATGATAATAACCACACCATCATAGTTATCGTTTAGTCCCGCAATAAGTTGAAGGACCAGCTGATGGTTTGAGAGATGCACACCAACATTTGTAAGTTGGTCGACAAGCATCTTGAGTTCTTGACAATAAGCTAATACGCTTGAGAAGTTGTCAAGATGGGTATTGGTGAATTGATGTTCCAAATAAACAGCATGAGAGTTTTTGTTATCTTGGAAGATGTTTTTGAGGTGTTGTCATGCCTGATATGCGGTTGTATCAGGTTCGAGGATGGTTTCAAGTAGATCGTTTGAGATGGTTCAATAAATCCATTGTAAAACAATGGCATCGAGACGAGACCAGAGGGCCTCATCACGAGGAGGTAAAGGTTGTCCATCCTTGTCTTTGGTGGCAACAGCTTTGGAAGAAGAAGGTGAATCAGCAGGAGCCGAAAGGTGGTTGATAACCTGGTTGGCTCAACAGTGGATCTTAAACAATTCAACCCAGGAAGAATATTGGCTTTTCTCCATCTCAAGCGTGATGTAGATAAAGCTTTTGATGTTGTTAACATTGACAGCCGGATGGAGTTTAGAGTCTGTCATTGTGGAGGTTGAAGAGGGAAGAAAAAAATTGAGAAGAAGTTTAGGATGGCTGATGAGATCGGTGATGGTATAGAAGGCTCGATACCATGAAAGAGTTTAATCTCGTGATCATTCTCATTAACCTCCGGGGGTTTATATAAGGTACAATGCTTAACAATATTCCTACCAATAAGGAATGATAAACAAGTTGGAGCTTATATTTTTATATATTTGTTTAACGAATCAATTAGAGATGAATTTATTAATGTAAATTCGCATAAAAATATACTCCCTATGTCCTATATTAAGTGTCCAGTTTGATTTTTTGAAGTTGTTTCTTTTCAACTTTAACTTTAAGTATTCTTGTTTGTATTAATTTAATAATACTATAAGAAAATTATACTAATGAATATACATGTAAAACCAAATTCTTTCATATATTTTGTATCAAGTATTTTATAACACACAAAAGAATAGTTAAGGCAAAAATGAAAAAAAAAAACTTTATATTCAAAACTGCACTATATGGACAGATGTAGTATTAATTTAATTCAATCATATTTTTAGTTTTGACGTGATAAATAGATTATATTTTAAAAGTTTTTAAGTAATTTAACTAATTATATTTTTAGAAGTACTTAAGTATTTATGTAATTTAACTAATTATAAGTTTCATAAACCTCTTTTAATTCTAACGTAGCGTTTGGTATGCTGTAATCAAAGTAGGAATGAAAACGATTATTACGATGGAATGGAAAAATTCTTGTTTGTTTACATTTATAGGTAGTAATGATTCATTCCAAGGAATGACCTATTCTACCAAAATCATTCCTTAGGGTCCACCCTAGTATTTTTTTTAGTTCAATTCCGTATATGGAATTAAATTACATTAAAACCACTATCATTATTTATACACTCATTAAATAATTATCTATTCATCTATGAGTTTTT
The DNA here is from genome assembly GCA_026074375.1 of Tanacetum coccineum. Classification (NCBI taxonomy): domain Eukaryota; kingdom Viridiplantae; phylum Streptophyta; class Magnoliopsida; order Asterales; family Asteraceae; genus Tanacetum; species Tanacetum coccineum. The sequence continues at coordinate 47,445 of BQNB010029456.1, read as the reverse complement.
TTCTTTTTTTAAGATAGATCATTACGCTTATCATATATCCAATTGATTAATATGGTACATGAAACATTCAATTACGTCCTTTATTGACATTACGTTCGTTTTTTATGTTCATTTAACTTGTATTTCAATCCTACTAAGGAACACTAAGTTTCATACTACCTTTTTGTGAGCTAGAACTTATGAAGTGTTTAATATACTTATATTAATGCTTAACTATAAATAATATACTTTTCAATTTTTTTAATTACAATTATTTATTAAATAACAAAATAAAATTGCCAGCTTTTGAAATTTCACGAATCGTTGTTTCAACAAAATCTTTGGGGCGTGTCTACAAAACCTGATATTTCAAATATTCAGTATATATTTCGTTCTGGCTTAGTAGCTTGTAAACTTATGGACAGTTTTAGCATTGAAAGATGCATCACCGTCACTCACTCGTAGCATCTCAACTGGTCCCTCCGCCACCTTCTCACCACCTCGGACCACCGCGCCTCGTTCATAACCACGGGACCTCCTCCACCACGGGTTCATCATCATACCCTCCACCGCACCCGGTTCATCATCATCCCCTCCACCACACCAGTTTTCACCACCCTAGTCAACCACCACTTATAAAACTATGATCGACAAGGATGTTGTACTATTTTGTAACTTTGTTTCTAGCTTGCTATGTATGTATATTTTATTCATGTGTAACGAATAATATATCTTACTTTATAAGTTGATATTAAGATGGTCTTGTTATTACCTATGTGTGATATGTTCCATTTGAGTGTTTTATGGTGTGTTATTTTGTTATGTAGATTTTAGTTGATGAATTTTGTATTTACATGGTATTGAACTATTGGTTCATGGTTTTGATCTTGAATGTATGAATCCATGTATATATGCGAATCTGGTTAAGAAAGAGATTTCCTACTCTTGTGAATAAGTGAATAACCCAGATACTTATGAACAATTCATGATTGAGAAAAAGACATAATCTCATCGATTAAGTATCTTCTTAGAAGGTTTTTAATCGAAGTGTATTTCAATACCGCCATAAATGTAGCTGATGTTTTTTAACAAGCAATATAGTCGGTGTCTACATTCGGTTAGCGATAGTGATAAACAAACATTGGGCCATGATGATCCTAGAGAACGGATATACATCTTTGAGTTGCATATAAACGAGGTTCATAACACGTGCGCTGTCGCGGAACGCGTGAGACGGTGCGACTCATCTTGCACTGAACCGATAAACTCAAAGATTATTTCCGTAAATATTTTGAATATATGTATGTTAAGCTTCAACATTTTTTATAAAATCGTACACATGTCAGAAGCGTTGTAATATTAGGGTCGTTTGTTCGCAGTTCGACGATCTTTTCGGTGACATTTTTTTCTAGAATAAATCAATAGAAATGCGCTCCAGATTTGATAAATAAAGTTTGTTATATAAGTAGATAGGTTAAAATTCAAGGTCGGGTTTGTGTTGGGTTCAGTTGAGCCCTTCAGTCTTTCAGTAGATTTAAACATAAAATCCCTTAAGTATTTCTCAAACTGAAGTCTTTAGTTGCAGTCACTGAAGTTCTTCAGTCCGTAGTTTCGGTCCTTAGAAGAATTGGGAAGTATCTTCATTCTAGTAATATGCCAACGGTACATATATGAAGATAGATCTGGAAGTAGCTTCGGTTCAGTTGGTGACAATCAAGCCTGAACGTTGTCTTCTCCTTTCAGAATGTTGACACGTGTTGTTTCACTTTAGAAGGTTTTCAAGCGAGAAAATAAGATTATTTTATGTCAATAGAAATAATGCAATCTTCTGTAGGAATGTAACTTCTAAAATTGGTTATAGAAGTACAACAATTTTTTCAAAAAGGACTGTACCTAGTACTTAAAGCTAACGGTGCATTTAACTGTTAGATCAAACCACCCATTTAATGCTTGCCACGTAGTCTAGGTTAAACTTGTAAACCCTAATCCCTTTGCCTATAACAGGGAAGGGATTCCCAGAGTAAATGTTATCTCTTCTAATTAATGTGAAACACATTGAAGAGTTCATTTATCTCTCAAACAAACTGAATAGAAACTGCTGAAGCTGAAGCTTTAGTTCTAGTCGAATAGTTTGTTTTCTTATTTCTCATAACTTTGGTTAGAGAAATAGTTCGAATGAGATAACTCCTCAATTTTCATTCAACCACCTTGTTATTCCGCAAGCAAGGTGTGTCATAGATTTTTTATTTGATTCTAAGAAAGCCCTATACGTTGAAAAGTATTTATGCGTGTTTTAAACTTGTTCTTTATATTCTTCATATATATTTGTTTAAAACTCACTTTGTTGCCATGGAATCAGATTAGTTTAACTTGATAAACCTTATATCAGATTCCAAGGGACCAACAAGTGGTATCAGAGCCTTCTGGTTTATAAAATCCATTTAAAAGGATATATAAAGGCTCAAAGATTTTTAAAAACAAGATCCATCTTAAATGACAGCAGTAGAAGTACCACATACTCTTGAATATAGGGGTGGCCAGCTAAATGCCGCTCCTATACTAGAGGTGAAAATTTTGACCACCAATTGGAAAAAGAGGTTCATGTGCCATATCATTGGTATTGAACCTCAATTCGAAAATATCATCAAAAACGGTCTATATGTTCCTATGATAGCTGGTCAAAGGAAACCAGAAGGACAATAGACTGGTGATGAGAGAAAGGCTGCTAACTTAGACTAGCATCTCAAAAGTCTTATCCTGTTTGTCCTTCTAGATGACCAAATGAACTTTGTCATCAAATGTTTAACAGCTAAATCTACCTGGGATGGCCTGATACTATATCATGAGGGCCCCTCTAATGTGAAAGAAAGTAGGGTCATGGACCTAAAGTTGTGTTATAATACGTTTAAATTAAGAAAGGTGAAACACTAACACAAATTTGACCAGATACAAAGCTTTATTGAATGAGTTAGTAAATGATGGCATCAAACTTTCAAAGCTTGAAATAAATAATAGTTTTATAAATAGGTTACCAAAGAAGTGGCTAAGTTTCTGCCAAAGTCTTAGAAACACAAATCATGTGAAAGAATCTGAGCTTGCTTATTTATTTGGTAAACTCAAATATGAAGAAAACCTCATTGATAGTATTTATGAATCTAAAAAGAAAAAGTATCTTATCACTGCAACTACCTTGTCAACTGCTTTCTTTTCAAT
>BQNB010029456.1:29229-42133 GCA_026074375.1 Tanacetum coccineum | reverse complement strand
GGTCGTTTTACTAAAATTAGTTAAAACTGGAACGCTTTTGGGAAAATGAGTATAACTCTATGTTTTGTAATAACTAATCAAAAAGGGTAACTATGTTACATGTAGAAGATTCTTAGGGATATCACCTGCAATTGGTTCCATATCAAAAGTGTTGGGAATTATACTTGAGTTGATAAGACAAAACATATGAAAGATGAAGGACTTAAAAGGCAAAGGAGGAATTCTTTAAAAGATGGAAGATTTTGAAGATTCTAGAAGATAATTGTAAAAGTTAGGAAGATTTAGTTTCCTCATACTTATCCTTTGTAAAACTTAATATCTCTAGTTTATAAAGAGATACAGGTTATTAGGTTTAGTGGACAATTCGTGAGTTTATGTACCTAAACGTGTGTGTGTGTGTGTGTATTTCAGGCGTAGAGATGTAGACTTCATATGTTAGGTTTAGCCTCAAGGTCAAGGTAACTTGATCCTGTTACAGTTCATTGATGTAACCGTATTATTCTGATCAAATAATATTGGGGCATGGAATGTTTGGTAAAACCTTGTTCTTTATGTGTTAATTCCGCTGTGCAAAATATATTATCAATGTTATTATTATCCTAGATTAGATCTAAACAATCTGAGCTTACAACGATTCTTTAGACTCAATATTTTGCTACTTGTGCTCGATACAACTCGTGATTTAGCGTTTTTCGATTGAACTTGGGGTTTGTTGTCGTAAGTGTACAACAAGTGGTGATGAGGTGTCATTTTATACACTATTTTTGGGTCATTTAATCCCTTAAATCATGCAAATATGCCCAGATTATGTGCTTAATCATTTTTTTTCAGTGTTTTAGCACTTGGATGGCATTAGGAGGAAATACAGGTGACTTGGGCTTATTTGGAGAAGAAACGGACGAGATTACTGACTTGCACCAAGATTCACCAAGAAGTATTGTTCTCAGAGCGTGGAGACAGTGTCGCAGGCATAAAGCGACACCATCATGATCTATCGGGTGACGGTGTCTGGATATTGGCGACAGCGTCATAACGTAGCCAACTTAAAGTGGATCTAGAACCATCTACGTGGCGACGTCATCAGAAGCATCAAGCGACACCTTTGCGTCGATATACCTATATATATAAAAACTGATTTTAAGGTTTTAGAATGTAACTTTTGGGATAACTTTTTATAACTTAGGGAGATGAACCCTAGTCCTTGTAGCAGCTTCATAGGTTATTTTTAGGGCCTCAAAACCCTTTATACTACCTTGGATCCATGTTTTAATTCAAGTAAGATTATGTATCATTAATCATTCAATATGTCTATGTGTTAGGTGATTAATTTATCCTCTTGCTTTCTTTATAACATTTGAGGCTAAACCCTCCTTTGTATTTGCTTATGATTGCATAAAATTCGGATTGTTAGATCCTTTTACTATTGCTTCTTGTTGATGAATGTACGCGTTAGGCCTTAGAAAACCAGCTTTTGTCTGTATCGCTGTTGACACATCTAGGGAAACGCGAGTGCGTAGAAAGGCGAAACCAAACTTGTAAGCCCCATATCATACTACCATTTGCCCCATATATGTTGATCCCTCTTAAGGTATCATCACACTGCAATTAATATACCCAAGGGCCTATAATAGTCTTTACTACTACCTTACATGTTCTTTGCCTAAAAACGGAATATAAAATAGACGATGGAATCGTGTAATTCGTTCATAAAACCTAGGAAATACTAACACATTACATCACAAGTGTGACAAGGCAACAAGATTTAGAGAAACAGACAAATAAGTAATGCCAGATTAAGTAAATACATTCAATTATATCAAAAAAGTAATCCCAGTAAGATTAGTTATTAATAAGACCAATTAATAAGGTTTTATCAAACCAACCTATCACACCATGATTTACAATGCTTTCCTATAAATAAATAAAATACAAAAAATAATCATCACTCAACCCACGAAGAATTCTGTAGATCGTGATTTAAGCCCTTCCCAACCTAATCCCAAGATAACCCAATAACAACCCCCGAGACTTGCCTATACTACTACTAACAGACGTTAGGTACCTGCCTAGGAGTTTAAAACTTCTTGTTGAAATCCTACGACGACCGCACATCAAGTTTTTGGCGCCGCTGCGTGGGAATAGTTAGGTTTCGATCATAGTTTAACTTAGTTTCTACTAGCCTTGAAATCCTTTCAAAGTAAGACTATTAATTCCCGCATATTAGCTTTCGCGTAGTCTATCTTTTCTTTGTGTTAATTGTTCATAAATCCATTCTCGTCAACCACCATGGGAGACAAGAATCCTATCCGTACTCTTGGAGACTACTCAAAACCTAGCCACGAGGGCTACGGGAATACCATTGAGCTCCCCGTAGGGACAACGTGGTACTCATCTTCGATCCAACACCATTCGGTTGGTGTAAAACAGATGCTCACTCTACGAAATTCGATCCGAGGATCCAAACCAACACCTCAAGGATTTTCTAAAACTTGTGGACTCACTTGACCTTGACGGTAAAAACAGGGAAAAAACGCGCCTGCGTTTATTTTAATTTTCCCTCCGCGATCAAGCTAGCAATTGGCTTGAACGTCTTCCAGTAGGATCCATCACCACATAGGAGGATCTTACTACTCGTTTCCTTGCTCAATTCTTTCCACCAGGAAGGACCGCAAAACTTCGCAACGATATCCTAATGTTCCAACAACATCATAGAGAATCTTTATCTAAAGCATGTACTCGTTTCAAGGACTTATTACAAAATGTCCCTCATCATGGAATCGACCTTTGGATCCAAGTCGAATTTTTTTATGACCATGTCAATCCCATCACAAGACGAACCATTGACCAATCGGCTGGTGGTAAGCTTCGTGACCTAAACACCAAAGAATCATGGGCATTATTAGAGGACCTCGCCCTCTATGACAATAAAAGTTAGAACGACCTAAGGGATTTCGCTAAGCCGGTCAAGGCAATCACTTTGCCTCAAGATGTCCCGAGTACATCCGACCGCTGCCTCATTGAGCTCGAGAATCAAGTCCAACGCTTGATGGAAGCTCATCTTGCTCCAACGTAACCTAATCAAGTGAACAAAATCACTACCTCATGTGAGATCTGCAATGGTCCCCATGACACTCAGTATTGCATGGAAGATCCTGAACAAGCCTCGTTGAATATGCATCCTCGCGTACTGACGAAGCGGGAGGTAAGTTGTATACTTTCAAGCCCGAGCAAAACAACTTTGGTGACACCTACAATCCGTCATGGAAAAGTCACCCAAACCTTATGAGAGAGCAACGCCAAAATATCCCAAAATAAATTTCAAACGCCACATAAACCGGTTCAACCCAACGGTTCGATAGGCCGATTAACACTCAATCCAGTTGAAGATTTAATAATCCAACTTCATGGCATTTCAATACGCTAGACTGTCCCCCAAGTTTGAAGCGATTTCAAACAACATCAGAATGAGAAGAACCAACAAAATTAACTACATTTTTAAGGTCATCATCCGATCGAATAAGCAAGGAGAGCACTACCTATCAAATACGATTAAAAACCCGAACTAAGTACATTCCCATTTTATTCTCGTTCTTACCCAACAATGACCCCCAATGCTCAAGATCCCATTGTCCCATGAGGTTCGATCAATGCCGTCACGATCCATCCCAAGCAACAAAGCCACTCTCACGATGACAGAATAAGGAAGAAGAGAAGGTCAGCCCGAAAAATATCGATGTCGACCCTTCTACGCCACCCGATCCATCAGTTTCATTTATCACCGAAAAAGTCCTCAAACTTAATTCATTCTTCGAATCGCTCGGGTTGGTTCCCCAATTACCCAGCACCAACCGATGTATGCAACCAAATGGGATGATGGCTACGTAAGTATATTTGAAATAGTCCAAGAAGTAACGATGAACCCATGAGGAGAACCCAAAGCATTAGAACATGAGTGGAGTATTCGATATATTTCCTGACTAGATTGAAACTTGCATATCACAAGTTACCTTAAGTGGTGGCCGCAATCCCTCGATATTTTTTTTTTTATTTTTTTTCTAAAGAACCCCATCATCACGGAAGGGTGCCCATCAAACCTCAAGATACCATGCAATATTAGGCATGTGCATGTGGAAATAGCTTACATTGACCCTAACTCCCCCACGTAAATATCATGACCCGGATGATGTATAATTGGATCATGAGAAGAAAACTTGACCCTAAGGAAAACTCGAATAGAGGAGTTAGCAATTTCACAGGAAGGATCAAAGGAATGCATGTCTTCATAGGAAACTTCACCTATATCGTAGACTTCATGATTGTTGAGGATATTAGTTCAATTATAGACCCTAGGTTGTCACAAGTAGTACTAGGGAAACCTTTTGTGGAAATATCCAACATGACTCACGACCTACCCAAAGGTGTTGTAAGATTCATTAACGGGACCGATGAAGTTGCCTATAAGATGCCCCATAAGATAGAACAGTACAACTCACTGTCGAACTTAGAAAAAGAGCATACAAAATCAGTCTACCTTAGGAACGAAGAAGACAAAAGGAGAGGAGTGAAGTATGTAATGAGCAAAATATTAGGATTTTATAAGGAATGCTTAGAGCTTGGGACCAATATGTGACCGGAAATGGACGATGAAGAAGAAGTCACGTAAGGAACTTTGTGACTTCGAGTCTAAGCTACTCGACTCATGAAATCAAATAAAAACGCGTTTTTTGGGATGCAAACCCAATATTTACTTTCCAGCATATTAAGAGTGTCTTGTGTTTTAACTCTTTATTATTTGTTTTATTATTTTTGAATTAGTTGTAATCATGCTTTGTTTGTTTGTAACTTCGTCTTATTTGCAATCAAAGGTATTTTACAACAAAATAAGTGTAAGGGAAATATTCGATTTTTAGAACCAAATTCAAACATTTAAAATAAATTATTTAGGTTAATTCGCGTCAGTTTGAGTCATATGATTGTAATGACTAATTCCAAGTTTTCATGCAGTGCTTTCTTCAGTTTTGACTTATAAAAATTGCATGCAGGAAATTTCTCATTGAAAACGAAAAAGAAATTTTCACAGACGTTGGAGACGGCCGTCTCCAGCTATTTAAAAATTCAAATTTTTTTCTAGTATTTTTGAAAAATAAAATGTGCAATATTTAAAATTTGTAATTCTTTTGTAAACCTGTATAAACCTACAATTATATCATTACTCTCATCCTATCTTTACTGCTTTCATAGAGTCGAAACCCTAAACTCTTGTTGTATATATATCTATCCCACCAATTTTATGATTGGTGTAGTTGTCTTTGTCTTTGATTACAGGTTATATTTTTGACGAGAAGGAAGTTTGAAGTTCTTAGAAGGTTTCATTTGACAATTCTGGAGACGAATTAAACCAGATTAATCGCATATTTCTTCTCCATTATTGAGCAAACCAAGGAGTACTAGTTTCTTTTACTTGTTTTCTTTTCCCTTTATTCGTTTTTACAGGTACTTCTATAGAACATTGGGGACAATGTTCAACTTAAGTGTAGGGAGAAATAAGCCTTAGAAACTATTCTTTCATTTTCCATTTGCTTTGTCCTTAAAATGATGGGTAATATATCAAAACATAGCATAAAAAGGTAATTTTGACCCAAATTTAAATTTTTTTATGACACATACCGATGAAGTATTAATAGCGTCTCATGGATAGAAATGTGTATGACTAGCACAAAAACCCTCAAAATTCCACTCCAAAAATGTTAGGTTCGCCTTTAGATCTAAAGGAATTCGAGTATCCAAATATTGAAAAACCCAAAGATAGTTTATACCTTTAGCTTTCTCGAGTTAAGGAGTGAGCAATCATGTGTGTCTATTCCATCGTTACGGATGTGTATATATGGTTTTTTCGCCTTTTCTAGAGCATTGCTATCAGTATTAAATTATATGAATGTACCGGTAGTATATTAAATTCTAGAACTTGTTCTTGTGATGCATTCCGAGACCGCATAGTAAGTGTTAGGATTTGCTTGATAAGAGCCATTAGGATTAACCCATGTTTTAAACCTATAATTGTTATTATGGTCACAACCACACCTATCATGTACACTATCCCACACCATGCCCAGCACGCATTTTTATGCAGGATACCCCTAGTACATACCCTCCGAGCCTATCCTATTCAACGGTTCTCGTAATTTTCTGGTTAAGCCGAACTATTAATGAAGAGCATTTCAACCAACGCCTAAACCAATCGTTACACCCAAATCGCCTTAGCCTACCTTGTATGTACTCGCTTTTAGTACATTATTGTTTAACCCAAGTTAATTATTTGAGTACACGGTTGCTAAGTCCTTATCCTTGTAAATACAGTTTTGGGACGATTGGGATTCATGGTAGTATTTATTTCATGGAAGAATGGGAAAGAAAAGTTAAATCAATACCCCCATTTGTTTGTTAGATGATCTCTAGTGTTATTTTTGATCACCTTCAAATCGCGGGTCATTAGTTAGATGTAAAATTATTAAGTATGTAAAAAGCTTAATTTTAGGGGTGTAATCTAAAAACCCAACCCCCATGATGTCTTATATTGACTTAAAGCATGACAGGGCAAAATTGTACAAAAAAAATGTAAAATAAAAAAAGAGTAAAAAATTGTACGGGCTGCCAAATGTTTATGTTTATCATAGAGTCAAGAAAAGAAAAAGAAAGAGATTGATATAGAGTTGTGTAGAGTTTGTATATCTTCGTCTGAGTCTTGACTAAGCAACCAAACCAACGTGTAATCGATTAAAATTAGCTAACCCTTCCACTCTAAATTCACCTAAAGCCACCTAAATGTATCCCATCTGTTTTCGTTTCTAATATATGTTATCTTACACCTACACCCCACAACCATTTAAAAGACCTCTTAGATAGTAATGAATAATGCTTGCGCCTAGCGGTGGAGGTTTGATCCTTTACTAAGGCTATGGTAATTTATATGCTATGACAGGTAATAAGTGTTGATTTTCTGTTTCCCCATTATGTTATAATTTATTATACACCCGAGTGAAAGAGAGAATCACAAACACTTATGTGAGGTGCTAGTGTATACTTTTCGTGCTTTTAATTACGAGGTCTAAAAGGTTATGTTATAAAATACTTTGAAGAGCAGGTTAAATGACCCTCTTAAAGCCATTGTTGTCTAGGTAGCAAGCTCATTTGCTTAGGACAAGCAAATCCCAAGTGTAGGGGTATTTGATGAGGTGTCATTTTATACACTATTTCGGGGTCATTTAACCCCCTAAATCATGCAAATATGCCTAGATTATGTGCTTAATCATTTTTTTTTCAGGTTTTTAACACTTGAATGGCATTTGGAGGAAATACACGTGACTTTGACTCATTTGGAGAAGAAACAAACGAGATTACGGACTTGCATCAAGATTCACCAAGAAGTATTGTTCTCAGAGCGTGGAGACGGCGTCACAGGCAAAAAGCGACGCCGTCGTGATCTATCTGGTGACGTTGTCTGGATATTGGCGACGACATCACAACGTAGCCGACTTAAAGTGGATCTAGAACCATCTACGTGGCGACGGCATTCATAAGCATCAAGCGAAACGCGTCACGATCGATATGCCAATATATACAAACCATTTTTAGGGTTTTCAGTTGTAACTTTTTGGGATAAACAATGTATAACTTAGTGGACAACCTAGTCCTTGTAGCAGCTTCATAGGTTCGTATTTAGGGCCTTAAAACCTTATTGTACTACATTGGATCCATGTTTTAATTCAAGTAAGATTATTTATCATTAATCATTCAATATGTCTATGTGTTGTGTGATTGATTTATCTTCTTGCTTCCTTTATAACATGCGAGGCTAAACCCTCCTTTGTATTTGCTTATGATTGCATGAAAGTCGGATTGTAGATCCTTTTACTATTGCTTCTTGTTAATGAATGTGCGCGTTAGGCCTTAGAAAACTAGCTTTTTTCTGTATCGTTGTTGACACATCTAGGGAAACGCGAGTGCGTAGAAAGGATACCATAGGGGGGGTTTTTAAAAACAGTATCATACTACCGTGTCCCATATTGGTTGATCCTTCTAAGGTATTTCACACACATTTAATATATACTCTTAGGGGCCTAATCAATAGTCTTCATACTACCTACTTGTAGCTATTGCCTTAACAAGGAAAATTAAAATAGACGACGATTTCGTGTAATCCTTCATTAAACAAAGGAATACTTACACGTAACATCACAAAGTGTGACAAGGCAACATACTATGAGAATACAATTCTGGTATAATGCATGATTAAGTAAATACATTTAATTATCATACAAGTTATCACATGTAGATTAGTTTATTAATTAGTTTAGTTAATAGTTTATCAAACCAACCTCTCAAACCATAGATTTACATGCTTTCCTATAAATATAAAAATTCAAAAATAATCTTCTCTCAACCTTTAGAATTCTGTTAGACCGTGATCAATCCTTCCCAAACTATTCCTTTAGAGAACGATAACAACCCCCGAATCTTGCCTATACTACTACTAGAACGGTTAGGTACTCTGCCTAGGGAGTTGTAAAACTTTTTGTTGAAGTCCTATGACGACCGCACATCAAACACCGTTCTGTTGAGGTGTTTTCGAGAATGTTTTCAGCATCCTAATACCATTCTTGGCATAATACTCAATGAACTCTCGGCTAATATACTCTCTATCATTATCGGATTTTAAACACTTCACCCGAAGGTTTGTTTCATTCTCCACTGCAGCCTTCTACTTCTTAAAAGTGTTGAATACCCTTATATTTATTTTTAAGAAAATAAACCCATACCTTCATGCTGCTGTCATTGATAAAGGTAACATAGTAGCGGGATCCGCCTAATGAATTACATGAGAAAGATACGTATATGTAGGTTTGGGCAACAGATGTAAAGGCATAACATTTATATGAACTAGCTCGAGCATCTGTAGTTTTCTTGTATTCCCAGATTTTACGAATCCTATCCTTCAAAGCTAGAATCTTCATACCCTTCTCACTCATGCGCCCAAGCCTCTGGTGCCACAGAGTTGCATTGCCCCTACCATCAATAGCTCCGCTAATTCCATCACAAGGTATCTTAACCATATATAGGCTTCCACGTTTGTTTCCACGAGCTACCACCAAACTACCTTTAATAACATTCCACTGCTGGTTTTTGAAGCCTACGTGGTAACCTTCCTCATCAAGCTGCCCAACAAAGATTAACCTTCTATTTAGGCCTGTAATCTACCTAACATCCTTCAGAGTCCAACTTGCATCAAAAGAAGTTTTGAGGACAACATCCCCAACTTCTGCAATATCTAGAGACTTGTCATCTACTAAACGAACCTTATCGGTGTATAGCCTGAACTTTTCTAACTCTTCTTTGCAAAAGGTAGGATGGAACAATAAATCAGAATCCATAATATGATCCTCAACTGCATTCTCTACGCAACATACTAATGCGTCATCATAGTCTCTAACTGCCATGTGAACTTCCTTATCCTTAGAGGCTATAGGATTTAGAAACTGATTCTGAAAGTGGTCCTTCTGGTTGCAATTCCAACACGTGATATCCTGCCTATTCTTGGATTGACCTCTCTTCTTTGATTTCGATCTACAACTGTTCTGATTTTTTCCCCTTTGTCTTGAATTTCTGTCCCCTAGCCGTTAAACTGTCTCTAAACACTAACAAAGAGTTCGAGTACCCACCGGATGTCTTCCTACGGATATCTTCTCCAAGAATTAAATCACGAATGTTATTGAACTTAAGCTTAGTACTTCCAGTTGAACCACTAACTGCTGTAATAGTGCCTGACTAGCTCTCGGGCAACGAAAGAGAGTAACACTAGAGCTTATACTTCATCATCGAATTTAATATCAACCAACATCAACCTTGATAGGATTGAATTAAACTCGTTTACATGATCTGCAACGGAGACTCCTTCCTTCATCTTCGTATTCACCAACTGTCGAATAAAAACAAACCTTATTAGAATGCACTAGGTTTTTTCTCGTACATATTAGACAGAGAGCCTTAACAAGCCTATGTATACTCTCATTGGACAACCGTTGTAGGCTACTTTCTTTCGCCAATGATAGCCTTAACCTCACCCATAGCCTGCCTATGCTATCAGGTCCAGCAGTCTCTCTGCCTTCATGCTTGTAGGTTTAGCTTCTGCCAAAGGCCCGTGAAGCTTCTTCTGATACATATAGTCTTTGATTTGCATCTTCTAGAACCCGAAATCGTGACCATCAAACTTGTCGATCTTTATCTTATCGTCTTTTGCCATTGTTTATCGTAGCCTGGTCGTGATACCACTTGTAGGGTAAATCGCACATGCACACATATCCCACTCGAACAAACAAAGAATATCTTCAACAGCTGCGAAAAAAAGTAAAAGAACAACGAGATATAACGTGGTATCTATGACTTAGGTAGTCGTAACAGTCTACGGGGTCAAACCAGAGAGATTTTATTATTGTGGTACACACACACACAAGTTTCCTTAGTAGGGAGTTGGGTGTCCTAGCAATCAGTGACTTTGTTGGACTTTAATCTTATCCCTTCAGCAGACTTTATAACCAAGTCTCTAGCCAGTCCCTTCGTAAAGTGATCAACTAAGTTTTGTTGAGACCTCACAAACTCTATAGATATCACCCCATTTGTGATCAGCTCACGAATCAAGCTATGCCTGACACGTACGTGGTCCAGACTTCCAATTGTACATTTGGCTATAACCATTCTTTGCAATGTAGCAGCACTATCACAACGGATAAAAATAGGTGCTATAGGTTTGGACCATAATGGAATCTCAAGGATCAGTTTTTCAACCATTCAGCTTCCTTACTAGCAGTTGCTAGAGCCACAAATTTAGATTCCATTGTTAAACCAATGATGCAAGTTTGGTTCTTGGAAGCCCAAGAAATTCCACCACCACCAAGAAGGAATACCAAGCCACTTGTAGACGACTTGTCTTCAGTGTTGCTGATCCAGCTTGCATCAGTGTAACCTTCTAACACTGAAGGATAACCAATATATGTCAATCTATAGTCCATGGTTTTTGTTAAGTACTTTAGTACCCTCTGAATTGCTTGCCAGTACTGAGTACTAGGATTACTAGTATACCTGCTCAGTTTACCCACAATAAACGCAATGTCAGGCCTGGTACAAGTATTGGCATACATCAAGCAGCCAATCACCCTAGAATACTCAAGTTGAGATACAACGTGACCATTATTGGGCATCAGCCTCCCCCACGTCCTTCATAGAGAACTTTGATGACAAAAATTCCTTTGTCAGGTCAACCTGAACTTGTTCAGTGCCAAAGATCAGCATGTCATCAACATATAGGAAAATGATGACTCCTTTACCAGTTTCATCAAATTTGCTATATACACATTTGTCAGCTTGGTTAAGTAAATAACAATGAGATAAAACCACTTTATCAAACTTTTGATGGCATTGCTTAGGTGCCTGCTTCAATCCATATAAAGACTTAATCTGTTTACACACCTTGTTTTCATTGCCAGGCATGATGAAGCCCTGAGGTTAGTTTATATATACCTCCTTATCCAAGTCACCATTCAAGAAAGCTATCTTTACATACATCTAATGAATAATCAGATTGTGAATGGATGCCATAGCAATCAACAGTCTTATGGTACAGATATGTGCCACTGGAGCATAAGTGTCAAAGTAGTCTATCCCTGGCTTTTGTTTAAAACCCTAAATGACCAGCCTTGCCTTGAACTTTTTAATAGTTCCATCTACCTTTAGTTTTATTTTGAAGATCCATTTGCAACTAAGAGGTTTTCAACCTGGAGGTAGATCAGCCAACACCCAAGTGTTGTTGCCCATGATGGAGTCCATCTTATCATTAATTGCTTCTTTCAAGAAAGCAACATCATGGGACTTCATTGCTTTATCAAATGTTTTGGGGTCATCCTCAACATTAAAGCAATCGGAGTGTTGGTTAGAGACCTCATTCCTTGTTCCTTCAATTAAATATAATTGAAAGTCAGGTCCAAAATCCTTTGAAGTCCTATTCCTTTTGCTTTTTCTAAGCTCAGGTTCAGGTTGTTGAACAACCTCTTCAGTGACCTCTTCAGGGACAATTGAACAACCAATGTCTTCAGTTTCATTTACCAGGGATTCCTGACTTGGTCTAGGGACTGATGAGAATCTATTATTATCAAAGATAGCATCCCTTGATTCAATTATTGAGTTAATTGAAACTGAAACATTAGGCTCAATGACATAGAACCTAAAAGCCTTGGAATGCTCAGCATAAACAAAGATGCATTCAGGTTTGGTTTCCTTTTAGTCCAGAGTTCATAAGGGATGATCATGTTCCTTTTATTGGGAACCCTATTTAATACATATCAAGCTGTTAACATAGCTTCACCCCAGAACCCTTGACTCAGTCCTGAGTAGGACAACATGAAATTAACCATTTCTTTTTGTACTTTATTTTTCCTTTCAGATATACCATTTTGTTGTGGAGTATAGGGAGCAGTCGTTTCATGGATAATATCAACAGACCGAAAATACAGAGTATCCATGTACTCACCTCCCCTATCAGTCCTGAATCTTTTGATTTGGGACCCTTGTTGTAATTCAACTTCAGTTTTGAATACTTTGAATTTATCTAATGCTTCATCCTTTGAATGTAATAAATAAACATAGAAAAACCTAGAAGCATCATCAATAAATGTCACAAAGTATTTTTTATTCCCCAGTGAAGGAGTAGCATGCAGATCATATAAATCACTGTGGATCAGCTCTAAAACTTCAGTTTCATGTTTTACATTTTGAAATGGTTTGTTAGATATTAGAAAAAGACTCGGTCACCCCGTGTATTTTACTGTTTATTATAGCTCGTAGTTTAATAGTTAAT
>BQNB010029456.1:0-25736 GCA_026074375.1 Tanacetum coccineum | reverse complement strand
GCCCTAACTATAAAATGTGTCTCCTTCAACAGATACAACAGTTCCGTCACAACAAGAGTTGGATCTTCTATTCGGTCCTCTATACGATGAATTTTTCACTGCAGGTACTTCAAGTGTCAACAAGTCTTCTTCTCCGACCGACAATTCTAAACAATAAGATACACCACCTACAACGAATATTCAATCTTCAACATAACCAATCACTCCAACTACAATTGTCACTGCTTAGGAAAACAACACCGGTAATCAAGCAAATTTTCAAGTAGACAATGCACATGTTGACGACAACGAATTCTACAACGTCTTCAGTACACTGGTACGTGAAGAAGCAGAGTCGTCCTCTCGCTATGTTGATCCGTAAAATATGCACACATTCTACCAACCTCATCAATCTGAACACCGATGGACAAAAGATCACCCGTTATCTTAAGTTCATGGAAATCCATCCAAGCCAGTGCAAATATGTTCGCACTCACCGTGAGTACAGCGGAACCGACAAACATTAAGGAGGCAATGGCTGATTCAGCATGGATAGAAGCAATGCAGGAAGAGCTTCATCAATTTGACAGACTACAAGTTTGGGAACTCGTCGACAAACCCTTTGGCAAGACTGTAATCAAGATAAAGTGGTTATGGAAGAACAAAAAGGATGAAGATCAAACTGTAATTCGCAATAAGGCACGACTTGTAGCTAAGGGATATGCTCAGGAAGAGGGTATTGATTTTGAGGAATCATTTGCTCTAGTTGCTCGCTTGAAAGCTGTTTGGATTTTCGTCGCCTATGCTGCATACAAATTTTTTCCAATCTATCAGATGGACGTCAAAACGACTTTTCTTAATGGTCCACTAAAGGAGGAGGTTTATGTTGCATAACCAGATGGGTTTGTTGATCCTAATCATCTAGAAAAAATTTACCCTCTAAGGAAAGCTCTATATGGATTGAAGTAAAGCTCCAAGAGCCTGGTATGATGAACTCTCAAATTTCCTGATGTCCCAAGGTTTTACTAAAGGTACCATTGACCCTACTCTATTCACGATAAGATATGGGGAGGATATTTTACTTGTGCAAATTTACATAGATGACATAATTTTCAGGCCTACAAACCCTAAATATTCTAAAGAGTTTGAAAAACTAAGGCACAGTAGATTTCAGATGTCTTTAATGGGGGAAATGAAAATTTTTTTAGCACTTCAGATCCACCAATCCCCAAAAGGTATCTTTATCAACCAGGCCAAGTACGCTTTAGAAATACTTAAAAAACATGGTATGGATAAATGTGACAGCATTGGTAAACCAATGGCAACTAAATCTAAACTGGATGCAGACTTGAGTGGAAAACTCGTAGACCAAATAAACTAGCGTAGTATGATCGGGTCACTCATGTATCTGACATCTAGTAGACCAGACATAGTGCAAGCAGTATGTTATTGTGCACATTATCAAGCAAGACCAACTAAAAAACACCTCAAAGAGGTTAAAAGGATCTTTCGATACTTAAAGGGAAACACTAACATGGGACTCTAGTATCCGAAGGATTCTGGCTTTGAACTAACAGCTTTTTTAGATGCCGACCATGTCAGATGTCTTGATACTCGCAAAAGCACTTCTAGAGGAATACAATTCCTAGGTGATAAATTAGTCTGCTAGATGTCAAAGAAGCAGGACTACACTGCAATGTCATCAGCGGAAGCTGAGTACGTGGCGGTATCTACAAGTTGTGCTCAAGTAATGTGGATTAGGATACATCTTAAGGATTATGGATTCAACTATAACAAAATACCGTTGTACTGCGACTCTTAGTCAACTATAGCAATCTCATGCAACCCCGTGCAACACTCCCGTACCAAGCACATCCATACTCGATATCACTTTATTAAGGAACAGGTTGAACGTGATAAAATTGAATTGTATTTTGTCAGAACTGAATACCAGTTAGCTGACATGTTTACTAAAGTCTTACTAGAAGATAGGTTTCGGTATCTTGTCAGATAAATTTGTATGAGATGTTTGACTCCAGCAGAACTGGAGGTTCTGGCAAATGAATCTGCTTGATATATTTCATCAAACATCGACTTGTATATATTTTTGAGAAATGAAAAATACAAAAATATAAAACCTATAAAACCAAATGCAAAATATAAATTTTCAAAAAGCAAATACAAAATCAAAAAATCAAAACTCTTGGAATCGATAACATTTACGTACCTAGAAATGCCGATTAACATTGACACGGGTGTGTAAATGAAGTTCGAGCAGGAGTTTCAAATGCTTTCAAAACATATCATTTCTATTTCTCTTAATGACTTGTAATTGCTCTCAGATTGCAACTCGGACCCGAACGACAAAGGAGAGTGTACGTTTCAGTACACTTATATGTAGCGTTAGAGACGGAAGTCTTTAACATTTGGTTTTTCAAAAAGATTAAACATATTTTTTCAATAATTTCTCACTGTTACGATTCATATCTTTCAAAAAATTTATGTGTTCAACAATCCATCCCTCATAAAGTTTTTACAAGGGGGGGGCAGCGCAATAAAAAAAAAAAAAATTCTTTTACATTTTGGTTGTCATTTTAAAATGAGTCAATGTTTGAGGGGGAGTTTTTCAAAAAAACAAAGTTTTAATGATTTTGGATACAACATCTCACGACAATATTTATGTATTTAAAACATTATATAAAAAGTCTTAATAACAACTCAGTAATAATGATGACTACTTAATAGATTGTATGTTTTTATATTGATGGTTTTAGTGTTTGAGCTTAATTTTTCAAGAATTCTTCAAGATAATTCATAATCTTTCAAAATTGTGTGCTCAACAATGCTAACCCTTAATTTTATATTCATTTTACAACTTGGTATCATTTTTTTGTGGTGTTAAACATATGTAAAATTGAGGGGGAGCAAGTTAATGTTCCATATAATTCATGCTAATAATATTTTTTCCCACATAATTTTAATGACAAATTTTAATCACAAGGTATTTCAAAAACTAAGTGAATTAGTATTTAAAATAAGGGAGAAATGTAATTAAAATGTGATCTTAAAAATAATAAGTGATCTAATTGACTCAAAGTGCTTGATACTCTTCGGAAAAGGTTTTATGGTTATGATCTTATACCCAACAACATCTTAATTCACGACAATTCTGAAGTCATAAGGTGGTTAGGTTAGGTATTTGTCCAATGATCCAACCAGAACCGGAGGGATCTACCCAAGGACACTCCATCGTTAGAAATAACAGTCCTTAGGTATGATTGAAGATGAATGAATACGGGAATTATGCCGACTAAGATTGAGCTAACACTGGAACAATCACAACAAGGTGTTAGTAATGACGTCTTGGTAAGCATTGAAGGGGTTGAAGAATTAAAGAAATGTATTGATAAGGTTGAAAAACAAAGCAGCCCTCCTACCCTTTGGCAGAAACTAGCGTCGATGACATATTTATCAGTTTTCCAAAGATGAATTCTGATATTAATGAAGATTGATGGACCTAGTGATGCAATATGCACAACCTCCTAGACTTTCGGTTTCTCTCAACAGAAACTTGTCTCATTTTTCATAGAGATATACGCGACTTCTATTGACTTTCTCACTCCGAGTTAGTTGATATTGAATAGGTGGCAGTCTGCTCCAGCCTTCGATTACTAAAACCAAAATGCACCAATCGAGTCTAGAGCCAAGAGATCAATAAAATAAATCTCATTAGGACATTTTCCATGACAAACAATTGTTGAACATCATTAAGTTCACAAGCTATTAACAAGAGTCATACGTATTATCCTTGTGATTTTGCCAGAACATCCGAGTGATACTTGAGTATCCACCGTGAAGATGGAAATCCTGCTTGAGTCAACATCAAACAAGCTCTTGGTATGTGACTTGTGGTTCTTATGAATCTAAACTTTTTGTTTTTTTTATCTTGTGTTCAACTCGGGAACGAAAGAAACGATGGTGCGATTCCATGTGAATCAAACTTGTTCCAGTAAATGAATTGACGACTCAATCGATAAGATAGTAACTAACCGATTCACTCATATCGTGTTGTCTGCTTTGAGACGTTCCGATATTGAGAACAAGCTAGCATGGTGAATCTAATACATCTGTGTTGGAGGATCTTATGCTTAAAGTTGGAAATCATGTCAAGGATATTCTTCTAAATTGAATCTACCTGATCACATGTTGGTCCTCATGGAACCAGAGGTTAATCCAACCAAATCCGGGCGAATGACAAAGCCATATTCGTCGACAAGCTTTATTGCTGACTATTTTATATTAGGAATCATATAAAGATGGAGATGGAGACACCTCACTTCAGCTGAAGTCGGATTCATTACCACATGCTCATACTCAAACTACATAGACATACTATAAGCATCAAGATTCAAGAATCAAGAAATTTCAAGAATTAAAGACAAAGACTTCCACAAACTCTGATATTCAAGATCTTCCTTCAAGATATCAAGATTATCAAGACAATGATTGTCAAGGGAGATTGTTAGAAAGCTTTCAAGATGATGCAAAGTATGAGCATGTTGGTCAAGACACAAGATCGCAAGGCGGCAAAGATGAGACTAAAGGATAAAGATTTAAAGATCCTCGACATAAGACGAAGACGAAAGACTAATGACATTGGAATTAAAGAATCAAGGGGGGGGGGATACGGGTTTATAAAACTTTGAGTATTTTATAAAAATCTAGGCACT
This sequence comes from Tanacetum coccineum, assembly GCA_026074375.1. Classification (NCBI taxonomy): domain Eukaryota; kingdom Viridiplantae; phylum Streptophyta; class Magnoliopsida; order Asterales; family Asteraceae; genus Tanacetum; species Tanacetum coccineum. The sequence continues at coordinate 21,027 of BQNB010029456.1, read as the reverse complement.
TGTTGAAGCGTAGAAATATTTTTGTGGTTCCGGGTATGCCTAAACGCACTTTATCGCGAAAATATACATAATTTATGAAGTCAATAAAAATAAAATATGAAGGTTAAATAATATTCCTGCAAAAATATCATATTGATTGCTTGACGAAAAAATTAAATTCGTTTGGTTTTCGTTTACTATAAATGCTAATTTTTGAATCACGCGATTTAACCTTAACTATTAAAATTAAAAGTAAACGCGTACGAGAGAAAAAAAAAATAATAAATAAAAAAAAATAATTAGTGAATTATATGAAGTTGTAAATGACCTGAAAATACGGAAATGTTACAATCTTTAACTCCTTAGCTTGTAAGGTTTAGTACCCTTGGATAAATCCAAAAATACTAAGAATGAAACTTTGATTGAATGATATAAACTATGCGTAATCTAGTTTATATCACTAAGAAGTATTCTCAATGAAACAGTAATATATGTTTTGACACAAAGATATAATCAATACAACAAGCTTCAATATATATTAATACGATCACTCTGACTTAGTGATAAGGTTTACAACCTTGAAGCTATCAACTTTATGGAAAACTGTGATGGAAAACTTATATGATGTGCATGCTAATGAGATCCTAAACTAGATGCTCTAGGATCTCCTTTTATACACCAAGGAGTCGTAATGGGCTTACAATACTTTTCTAAGTATTTAGTCAAATGTATTGAATATAATGACTATGTATTTAATACTCGGGTTTTAGCCGTACAATAGCAATGTACTTTCTCAAATGTTCCGTTTTGGTACGTGAACTTTTTTTTGTTTCACTTAATGTAACGAACTTTTATGTTTTGTGTTATATTGCACCAACCTTGACTGGTAACCAGGAAAAAAGTTATAAAACCGAAAAAAGCCTACGTGGCATGTTTAATACTTTCTCTAATGTTCCGTTTAGGTACGTGAACTTTTTTCAAATGTTCCGTTTTGGTACGTGAACTTTTTTATACACGCGTTTTTATACACTTTTTTATACACGTTTTTATATACATTTGTATACACGATTTTATGCACATATTTTTACACATATTTTTATACATATTTTTATACAAATATTTTTACACATACTATTATACACGTGTATAAAAAAGTGCATAAAAACGTGTGTAAAAATTTGTATAAAAATATGTATAAAAACGTGTGTAAAAATATGTGTCTAAAAATATGTGTATAAAAATATGTATAAAAACGTGTGTATAAAAATGTGTGTGTAAAAACGTGTGTATAAAAATGCTTGTATAAAAATATTTGTATGAAAATGTGTATACAAAAACATGTATAAATTTAAAAAATAATTATAAAAAAAATAAACAATCGTTAGTATAAAGGACTAATGTTGCAAGCGTTCATTGGCTAAAAAGCCTAACGTTGCAAATGGTCGTTAAGTGGAACAAAAATATATGGTTCTGGTAAAACAAGTTTGATGCTGCAAATTAACACAAAACTTGAAAGTTCGTTACATTAAGTGGAACAAAAAAAAGTTCACATACCAAAACGAAACAATAGAGAAAGTACGTTGCTATTGTATGACTAAAACCCTTAATACTTTCCAAAGCTCGTAGTCAAATGTATTAAATACTTTCTCATAAACAGTTGAAACTTCTCAATCAGCATTAATCTTTTCAATCAGCATTAACTTGATATTAACTAGCAGTTTTAACTTCTTTCAGCAGTATTAATTTTCTCACCAGCAGCAGTAATCTTAAACCAGCAGTAGTAACTCTATAACCAGTAGTCTTAAGTCCTTCAACAGTCTTAAGTTAGTACTGGCAGTACTAACTTACTCTAGCAGTACTAACTGGTTAATACTGGTAGTTATAACTTGTGAGCAGTACTAACTTTTGGCTTAGCAGTACTAAGTGCACTAAGTTTAATTCCCAACATGAATGCTAAGACCACGGCTGTCAACTTTGTTTGTGTTACTTGTGAAAAATGTGTGCTAAATGACAATCATGATTTGTGTGTTCTTCATTATATTAATGGCGTTAATTCTAAGACTAGACAGCTAATTGTTGTGCCTATTAGTACTAGAGAACCCAAGCAAACTGTGAACCAATCTGTTGCAACATCCCATAAGAAAAGAGTTGCAACAGACTCCACTGTCAAGAACCCTAGAAACATAATTAGGAAGATATATGAGCAGGTTAGTAAGACATGCAGTTGGTGGTATCCTAAGTTTACACCACCAGGATACAAATGGAAACCTAAGTCCCCAACAGGAAAAGTCAACCCTAATGTTAGTATGCCTCTAGGAAATGCATCTAGAACTGCTAATATTTTGGAACATATGACTCCTAGGCGTTCCACTATGTCCAATACTCCATTGTCTTATAATTCTTTTACAGCTCGTAGAGATAATTCTATTCATCGTCGACTTTGGGTGCTCAAAGCACATGACGTGAAATCTCAAAGTTCTAACTAATTTTGTGAAGAAATTTTTAGGCATGGTGAAATTTAGAAATGATCAAATTGCACCGATTCTTGGTTATGGTGATTTGGTTCAAAGAACTATAACTATCAAAAGGGTTTATTACGTCGAAGGGCTAAATCATAATTTATTCTCTGTCGGTAATTTATGTGTTGCGATTGATAGTTCTTTTTGGAAGTCTATTTCTTGTTATAGTGATTTAATGAAAGACTTCTCACAGGTTCTCGTGGCACAGATCTGTATTCCATAACTCTTCAAGACACATCCACTCCCAATCCAATTTGCTTAATGGCTAAAGACACATCGTCTTAAGCATGGTTATGGCATCATCGTCTCTTACATCTAAACTTTGACACCATCAACTTGCTTTTGAAGAATAATATTGTCACTGGCCGTCCAAAATTAAAATTCGTTAAAGATCATCTTTGCTCTTCTTATGAGTTGGGGAAAGCCAAAAGAAAGTATTTTCACACTAAGACTACCCCGAGTTCAAAAAGACGGTTACAACTTCTACACATGGTATTTCTGCCGGTTCCCATGCGGGTAGAGGTTAGAAAGCATTAAATGGAAAGAAATATGTTCTTGTAATTGTTGATGACTACTCCAGATACACTTGGACTCACTTTTTAAGGTCCAAAGACGAAACTCTTGATGTTCTCATTGATTTCCTGAAGTTCTCATTGATTTCCTTACACATGTCCAAAGAGGACTTCATGTTTAAGTTAGAACAGTTCAAACTGACAAAGGCACAGAATTTCTGAATAAAACTATTCATGCATAATTTGCAAAAGAATGTATAAGACACGAAACGTCAACTGCTCGAACACTTGAACAAAAAGGCATTGTCGAAAGACAGAACCATACCCTTGTTAAGGCTGCTCGAACAATGCTAAGCGCCGCTAAAGTTCCCTTGTTCTTCTGGGCTGAAGCAATTGCAACAGCATGTTTTACTTAAAACTGTTCACTTGTAATTCCTCGACATGAGAAAACACCTTACCACATCATCAATGGTCGAAAACCGTCTGTTAAGTTCTTTTACATTTTTGGCTCTCTTTGTTATATCGTCAGAGATGGTGAAAATCTTGATAAAATGAAGGAAAAAGGTGACGCATGTATTTTAGTAGGGTATTCTACTTAGTCAAGAGCTTACAGGGTATTTAACAAGAGGACAAGAATAATAGTTGAAACCATTCATGTTAACTTTGACGAATTGCCTCAGATGGCGTCATATCACGTTAGTTCTGACCCTGTTTCATAATGTCTGACAACGGCACTTAAACATGACAGTTTAAGTCTCGGTCCCCAAAGTTAAGAAAATATTTCTCAAGCAACTAAGACAGTAACAACATCAAATGAGCTGGATTTTCTATTTAGTCCGATGTTCGATGAATTACTCAATGGAACTACTCCAGTTGTGTCAAAGTATTCCGCCGTAACTACTACTGATGCTCCTGATAAACGTCAACAACAACACACAACTTCATCTTCTACAACAATTCTTGATGCATATGCACCTCCATTGAACATTCAAACAACACCTCAAACTACAAATCAAGCACCAACTTATGTACCAACTGTCAATGCAACTGAGAACATTATTTAAGCAGAAACCAATAACAAATATGTATAAGTTAACGACGATGAATTTGTAAACGTCTTTAGTACACCGGTACAAGAACGAGGGGAGACATCGTCTCATCATGTTGATTCATCAAACATGCATACATTCTATCAACACCATCCCTCTGCACATCGTTGAACAAAAGATCATCCATTAGAAAAAGTTATTGGAAATCCTTCTCAATTAATTAGAACAAGATGTCAGCTAGAAACAGATGGCGAGTTTTATATGTTCTCACTCACCGCAAGTCGAACTGAACCAAAGAACATCAAAGAAGCCATGGCTGATTCTACATGGATTAAAGCGATGCAGGAAGAACTTCACCAGTTTGATTGATTAGATGTATGGGAATTAGTCGACAGACCACTCTGCAAAAACGTCATTAACCTAAAGTAGCTTTAGAAAAACAAACATGATGAGGAAAATACTGTAATTCGCAATAAATCTTGTCTTGTAGCTAAGGGATACGCACAAAAGGAAGGAATTGATTTCGAAGAGTCATTTGCACCAGTTGCTCGGTTGGAAGCTGTCCAGTTATTCATTGCATATGCTGCACACAACTCATTTATAGTGTACCAAATGGATGTTAAAACAACATTTCTTTACGGACCTCTGAAGGAAGAAGTGTACGTAAACCAACCAGATGGATTTGTTGACCCATATCATCCTGACAAAGTTTACCGTCTCAAGAAAGCATTATATGGACTCAAACATGCACCAAGAGCGTGGTATGATGAACTCTTCAACTTCCTAATATCCAAAGGATTCTCAAAAGGTTCTATTGATCCAACTCTGTTCATAACTAAACATGGGGAAGACATATTGCTTGTGCAAATTTACGTTGATGATATTATTTTTGGTTCTACGAACCCAAAACTTTCAAAAAGATTTAGAAAACTAATGCACAACAAATTTGAAATATCTATGATGAGGGAGCTGAAATTCTTTTTAGGAATTCAGATCCACCAATCCCCTCGTGGTATCTTTATAAACCAAGCTAAGTATGCTCAAGAGATACTTATAAAGCATGGTATGACCTCATGTGATAGCATTGGTACACCAATGGCTACAAAACACCTAGATGCTGACTTGAGTGGTACTCCGGTCGACCAAACAAAATATCGTAGTATAGTCAGAGCACTCATGTACCTAACAGCAAGTAGACCAGATATTGTACATGTAACATGTTATTATGCTCGCTATCAAGCGAAACCGACTGAGAAACATCTCACTATGGTTAAGCGGATCTTTTGGTACCTTAAAGATACCATTAACATGGGACTCTGGTATTTGAAAGACATCGGTTTCGAACTAGATGCTTTTTCAGATTTGGATCACGCGGGTTATCTCGATTCACGTAAGAGTACATCTGGTGGCATATAATTTCTAGGTGGTGACAAATTAGTCAGCTGGTTGTCCAAAAAGCAGGACTGCACTTCCATGTCTTTAGCAGAAGCCGAGTATGTGTCTTTATCTGCGTAATGCACTCAAGTTCTATGATTGAGAACTCAGCTCATAGATTATGGCTTCCACTTTGATAAAATACCTATGTATTGTCACTCAAAGGCAGCCATAGCTATCTCGTGAAATCCAGTCTAGCATTCCCGTACCAAACACATCGATGTCAAATATAACTTCATAAAGGAACAGGTTGAAAAGGGTATTGTTGAATTATTTTTTATCAGAACTGAATACCAGTTAGCTGACCTGTTTACTAAAGCTCTGTCGGAAGATAGGTTCAAGTATCTCGTCAGATGACTCGGTATGAGATGTTTGACTCCAGAAGAACTGGAGGTTCTGGCAAATGAATCTGCTTGATCTATCAAACATCAATTTGTAAATATTTTTATTCTTCTCTTTATTTTGATTTTTTATAAATATTTTTAAAAAAGAAAATACAAAAATATAAAACCAACAAAAAGAAAATAGAAAAATATAAAATCTATAAAAACAAAATATAAAATCAAAAAATTTCAAAAATACCAAAAAGAATCTTCTCGACATGTCTCTTGGAATCGATAACATTTACGTACCTAGAAATGTTTGAATTAACATCGACACTGGGGCTGGGGGGGCCGTGTAATGAAGTTCCGAACAAGAGTTTCAAATGCTTTCAAAACATGTCAATTCTAAATTTTTCTCAATGACGTATGTACATTTTCAGTTGCATAACTCGGTCCCGAATTAATAGGAAGTGCACGCTTTCAGTGCGCTTACTCTAAAATAGAAGAGAAGTCTTCTATCATGTTTTTAAAATCGTTGAACACAATTTTTCAAAAAGAACTTTCAATGTCAAAATTGTCTACAATATAATTTGTGGTATTTTTCCATAAAAAGTGGTATTTGTTAAAATTGTGTGTTCAACACTCCCTTCCTCGAATAATTTTCAAAGAATTGTAGTACGTAGAATGTCATTTTATGTGAATCAATTTCTGAGGGGGAGCTTTTTAAAACAAAGCCTTTTAATGTGTCGGATACATCTCATAAATGTCAATTTTATGTATCCAAACACATTTTGTGAAATTAAAATGTGGAAACTTAATGTCAATTAATAATATACATTGTTCACTAAGGCATCTCACTCCGTCTTCAACATTTTGTGGTGTCATATCAATTTTTCATTCCAATGTCAAGTTTTAATAAATATTGGTATCCCACATATACTGTTGAAGGGGAGCTATCGGAATCTGAATTCATGCAATATCGTGGTATAATTTTTCTCCCCATGGAATTTTTCATGTCAAATTTTAATCAATTGGTATTTCAAATACTAAGTGTTTTATTATTTAAAATAAGGGGAGAAAATGTGATTAAAATATGTTATAGACGAATGTGATCTTTAAGACTCTAAGTGCAACTCTTTCCTTCATGTGCTAAACAATTTCGAATCTCGGAGCACATGTGTAGGGGGAGTATTTGAAAATAACAATGTCAGAAAATGGTTTTATGGTTCGATCTTTATACCCAACAACCTATTAATTTCACGACGATTCTGAAGTCATAAGGTGGTTAGGTTAGGTATAAGTCCTACGATCCAACCAGAACCGGAGGGATCTACCCAAGGACACTCCATAGTTAGAAATAGCAGTCCTTAGGTATGATTAGAGAAGAATGTGTATAAGGGAAGAATGCCGACTAAGATTGAGCTAACACTGGAACAATCACAACAAGGTGTTAGTAATGATGTCTTGGTAAGCATTGAAGGGGTTGAAGAATGAAAAAGAAATGTATGGATAAAGGGTGAAAAGAAAGAAGCCCTCCTTACACCTTAGGCAGAAACCGGGTCAATACATAATCTATCAAAATCACAAAGATGATTGTTGATATTGAAGACGACATCATGGACCCAGTGATGCAATGCACAACCCTTCCCAGCCATTCAAGTTTCTCTCAAAAGAAACTTGTCTCATTTGTCACAGAGATACACACGTTATCTATTGACATCTCACTCCGAGATTGTTGATATTGAATAGGTGGCAGTCTGCTCCAGCCTCCGATTACTAAAACCAAAAGTGCACAAATCGAGTCTAGAGCCAAGAAGAGATCAAAGTATAAATCTCATTAGGGACACATGTCATAATACTCTTGTTGAACACCATAATGTTAAACAGTTGAAAAAGAGTCCTCAAGCATTATCCTTGAGATTCTTGCCAGAACATCTGAGTGATACTTAAGATATTCACAGTGTTGATGGATATCCTGCTTGGCCTAACAATCAAACAAGCTCTGGTTGGTGACTTGCGAGATTCTATATCGAATCAAGTTGTGATACTGGATATCGATTTTGGTCCAGTAAATGAATTGACGACTTAATCAGAAAGATAGTAACTATCTGATTCACTCTTATCGTAGTTGTTGACTTTTGAGACATTCTGGGTAATGAGATCTAGCAAAGCATGAGTGAATCTTATACATCTGTGTTAGAAGATCCTACGCTTTTGAGTTGGTAAACCTTGGCAAGGAGATTCTTTAATCTACCTGACAAGGTTTAGTACTTTATACTATAAAACCCGGAAAACCGGAGGTTATTGCAACTCCGAAGTCAAGATGATGGCAAAAGCCATATTCATCTTTTATTGCTAACTGTCTTATTTCAGGTTTAGACGACGGTGTTGCAGCCTCATTCTAGCGAAGTCGGATTCATAAACCACATGCTCATACTCAAGCTTTCAAAGTCAATCGTTCAACATCAAGATAGTTGATTCTAAACTTCCCCATCATCAAAGAGCCTCAAAGTCAATTAAAGAATCGTATTTTAGGAAGATTGTTAGACTTATAATCATATATGTCAAACAAGAATGTAACAAGTATGAGCATGTTGGTCAAGAGCACAAGTTGATCAAGGAAGTCAAATCAAGATGATTCAAGTCAAGGAGATGATGCAAGATAACGATCTCAAGAATTCAAAGTCAAAAGATAAAGGCTCAAAATCAAGATCACAAAGCAATTACAAACAAGACAAGACCATAACAAGGCAAAGCATAAACGTCAAACGTCATATCTTCAATGTCATCAGTGGTACAGAGGAGTTTGAAGAAAGAGACTTGGGGGAGATAGTTAGCCTTAATTATATTAAGTCAAACAAGAATGTTATCGGTCTTAGAAAGTCAAACTAATTTTGTATTGTAATAGCTAGTGGGATTCAACAGGCTTGGATTGTATCGAATATTGTCCGTTTTGTTTGTTTTGGGCTCAAAGCTAAGTTGTGCCAAGGCCCAGCCACAAGATTTTGCAAGATCATACGTCAACCTAAAGCAATGCATGCCGGTATAATATATCCCATACCACAACTTGGTTGAAGGGGATGTTGGTTACATTTCATCACTGTAATCACCAATTCTTAATTCAATCTTCTTTTCTTGTTTCTCTCTCTACTTTCTCTCTCTAAGTTTTCTTCTTATTTTCTAGCATATTGGTAAAGATTAGTGTTGTGTAATGGATTAAACTAAGGGATAACAGGCCGGGTAATAAAACCCAACGTGTAAGCCCATACCAAGGCCTATGGGCCGGTTTTTAAGACACTATTTAAGCCTCTTCCATCCCATGGAAGATGTGGTTAGTCATTTCATTATTCAAGTTATACTTTCTCTCACTAGAAAGCTTTTCTCTCCCACTTTCTCTCTCTAGATTTGGCTAATCCATCTATCTTCCATTGTGTTATGATTTCCAATATCCTACAATTGGTATCAGAGCTCATGGGATGATTAGATCATTTGTGTGTGCGTTTTATTGGTTGGTTTAGATCAAAGTTTGGGTTTTAGAAGGTTATTGCTCTTGTTCTTGGGTTTCATCGATTTTGATGTTAGATGTGTTAAAGTTGATGATTTTCTAGTTGTTATAACCTTCTAGGACTTAGTTGTGCAAAAGAAACCAAGCAAAAACGTTCAAAAGGGTGATTTTTAGGTGTTTTTTGGTGAAAAAGTTTGAAGTTCTTCGTAGAGGTTTGGTACACTATTATAGCGGTTTGGTACACTGTACTAGAGGTTTGTCAGAGTCGTACACTGTACTAGCGGTTTGTCGTGTAGTATAGCGGTTTGGTACACTGTTATAGAGGTTTGGTACATTGTACTAGCGGTTTGTCGTGTAGTATAGCAGTTTGGTACATTGTTATAGAGGTTTGGTACACTGTTATAGCGGTTTGGTACACTATACTAGCGGTTTGTCGTGTAGTATAGCGGTTTGGTACATTGTTATAGAGGTTTGGTACACTGTACTAGCGGTTTGTCGTGTAGTATAGCGGTTTGGTACACTGTTATAGAGGTTTGGTACACTGTTATAGCGGTTTGGTACACTGTACTAGCGGTTTGTCGTGTAGTATAGCGGTTTGGTACACTGTTATAGCAGTTTGGTACACTGTTATAGCGGTTTAGTACACTGTGCTAGCGGTTTGACAAAGCGGTTTACAGGTTTTTGAAGACAATTTCTCATAGCGCTTTGGGAAATAAACCTCTGCACATTTCATTTCTTGGTAGCGGTTTGGCAGTTTGTCTTCGTAGCGGTTTACCATTCGTAGCGATTTAACATAGCGGTTTGTTACAAGTTTTTGAAGATAATTTCTCATAGCGATTTGGGAAATAAACCTCTGGCCAATTTTATTCTTGGTAGCGGTTTGGTATTTTTTTTTCTTCATAGCTGTTTGAGTGTAGCAGTTTGGTTCAACTCCATAGCGGTTTGAGACACTGTTTTGGACTATTGGACTACTTTGACACTTAGACTATTTTTCATGCTTTCCAAAACATAACAAACTAAAACATCAAAACACTTAATCAAACATCACCACTTTTAACATACATTCAGTAATCATTGATCGATCCAATCATATCATTTCACAATCAGTTAAAATGTCCAATCAGCCAGAAGATATCCAAGTGGCCGGTTCCGATACCCGCCCTCCCATGCTTGATAGGACTGAATTTGAGTCATGGCAACCTCAGTTTGCTAATAACACACAACTTGATATATGTTTTTCTACTACTGATGAAGGGCTTGAAAATTTAACTAAACAAGTTGCCTTCATGCCCAACAATTACAAAACACATATTTTCTCAAACCAACAATCAATTGAGAACCTCCTCCAACACACGAAATTAAGCCACAGTGCAGAATGGCAGAGTTGTGGTTCAAAATGTTCAGGGGAGACAGAATAGGGTTCAAGGAAACAATGCTAGGGGTGTTATTGTTACAGGAAATAGGGGAGCTCAGAACAGAACTGGTAATGCAAATGCTGGGCAAGGAAAGCCAAGCAAGTGTTACAACTGCAATGGGATTGGTCATATAGTAAGAAACTGCAATCAACCTAAACGACCACAGAACTCTGACTACTTCAAGGAAAAGATGTTGTTGATGCAAGTCAGAAAATGGTAGAGTAGTATAGAGTTGGCATGAAGAGCAATTGCTGTTTATTGGAGCCGAGTCAATATAATGCAGTTGTGAAGATTTGTGGTCATGAGCCACCAGTTCAAGGATTTGTCAACTCAACTGTGGATAATATTTTTAAGCTGATCATGTGATGCTTTTGATTAGATTACACAGACTATGTTCCTGGCAATTACATCATCAGCAGATCCATTTCTGATGAAGCGGCGTTCGCCATATGATTAAGACTTCACATCTGAGGCAGCTCAATGTGTTTCTGCGATGTTATGAGCAGAACTAACCAAGTAGTATAATGCCATCATGCTGTTGAACTTGCAGATATAAGGATCAAGTTGAACTGTATGAAAGACGGAGCCAAGTTTTTATTAAACTAAAGAGACAAAAAGAAAATTAGATTGCAACAATTAAGAATAGGTTATACTGACCGTAATATTAAGAATATATTTGAAAATGAAAACTGTAATTCTGTAAAAATCAACTTAATTCTACCTATAAACATAAACAAGTAAATGGTAGAAGAAGTTACGTCTTTGGAAAAAGGATTTTAACAGAAAGAAAACAAATACCTTTGAAGAATTTTTGGACAATGAAACAAGCCTTACTAAAAGAAAAGGTTCGAGGATAAACGATTCAAACAAGATCAGTCTTCTTTCAAACAGTTCACATTTTATGTAAACCTAAAAACATCTTATGGATGAAAGAAGTAAGGTTAGCAATACTGCTACAAGAATCCCTTTTATCTGTCAAAGCAAAGCAAGTTCAACCTGCTATATATTGTGGTCAAGGAGATTATCACGCCCACCAGCCCGTGTTTAGTTCAATGGATCAGAGGACACCCTGGATAGCTTAGGGACTACTAGAAATGTAAATCGAAATGAAGAAATGAAAGTCCCAGTGTGTGTAGAAAAGAAGGTTAAGATTGCACCACATGATTACTCGGAATTACTTAGCCACCTTCACACCACAGAAACAGTTGACCCCTGAACAGATATTTTGGTCTAAGGATCTCCTCAAAATGAAAGCAGAAGCTCTCAAAGAGCAAGACCAAAAACTTCAATACCTCTCAAAGCGGTTGAACGCGTAAATCCTCCAAATACACCTGCAAAGCTTGTCCCCAGGGTGCTTCCAACAAAAAGTCAAGTGAAAATTAATATTTTTGCACTTATACAACTTTTTCAGAATTTGAAAAAACCTGTAAAAAGAGAATTACACCAACGGGTCTCACTGAAGGGTAAAGGGGTTTTGAACAAACAAAAACATGTTATCTCATCGAGGTAATCCTATTTTTCAAAACAATCATAGAACATTTTAAGGGAATTCAAAAATCTCTCATCAATGAAATTAAGAATTGAATGAAGTTTTTGATCAAATAGGAGGCCGTGGTGGACCAAAATGCTGTAGATTAAGAAGTGCGAATGAAATTGATCGAAACGAACCTACTTCTTGAAAAATGATTGAAAACTAATTGCTGAATGCATGTCTAAAGACATGTTTTACACTTCAATAAATTATGTGCTTACTGTATTTAGATTTTCTGACATGCATGATGCTTACACTGCCGCACAAAAATGTATTGCCGAACTTGAAGCTGAAAATTCTAATCTGACACACAAGATTCAAAAAAATGATCACGATGAAATGATCAAACATTTTTCTAAACTTGAGGTGGAACACTTAAATTTACAATTAAAGAATCAACATCTTAAAGAAAGTTATGGAAACAAAAAATTAGTGACATCTTCGGATGCTCCTGCATTTGATTCAGTTTTTGTAAATCAGAATCCTAAAAGAACCGCATTACAAGGAAATAGGGCAATAATAATTCGAGAATTGAAAGAAACAATTTCTCGATTGAAAAAGAAACATAGTGAGGCAGATCCCATTCTTGACTTTAAGGCCTTAGATTCTCAGAACAAAGATTTAAATGCAAAAGTCAAAGCCCTTCAAGATCTGAATGAACGTTTTAGGGCAGAAAACGAAAAAGTTAAGCAGCATTACAAGGAACTGTATGATTCAATCAAGATAACGCGTGCTAAAACTATTGACAATACAACTTCTTTGTTAACTGAAATTGAAAATCTAAAGGCTCAAACAAAAGGAAAAACAAATTGCTCACTATGCATGCTGAAAAACCAAAGGTTCTTGCTTCTGGTATGTATGATATCGATGTTGAACCGATTCCCCCTCGAAATAGGAATCAATAGGAAGTTCAATCTATATTATATCTACATCTTAGAACAAGTGTAGGAACTCTTCACGATTTTATTGAAGGGTCAGGGCTGAAAAAACCATTAGGTTTAGCTCACTTGCACTCTGCTTGTCTTTACACTAAACAATATCAGGAATTGCTTGATTTGTGGATTGGACTTGTCCGAGATATTTTTAATAAAAGAGATAGACATGATAGCTATGCCCCTTTAATTAGAGAAAAAAAGCGGTTACTTTTGTGGGAACCATGTGGAATACTTAAACTCATAACACATAAACACATGTTGAGGAACATAAAATGAAAAAGACTAATGAACCTGGGATTCCCTCTACAGGAGTAAAAGGTGCCACTGTAGCTAGCGGGTCAAAGCCTCAGAGCAATATAAAGAAAGATAGGACCTTGCCAGCTAAAAGTGACCTGAAGACAATAGAAGCAAAACCAATCTAGGAATAAATAAATTAGTGTGAATGAAAGAATGTGTGTTCGTTCTATCTTAGTAGCTTCTAAGCGTACCTGTAATATTCGACTTCTATTTCTGATTTGCAAAACTTGTAACAAATGCTTAATATCCTTTAATCATGAAAAATGTGTTGTGAAATCTTTGAAGTTTGTTAAGAAACTCCATGTCAACAAGGTTTGGAGAGTTAACAGTGTTGAAGCAAGTCTTGGTCATGCAACTGGAGAAAATTGTTTACCAATTCGGTTTATCAGTGGAAGCCACTGTGAAGGAAATTACTTTAGGAGAAAAGTTCCCTTTAACTAGGTTTGACGAAATCCAAAGTACGTTGCATGTAAAACAACCTGAAAACGTAAGTACTTAGTAAACATTGTGATAAATGAGGTAGATTTTTAATATCACTTCTCAGAACCATTAAACTAGGTACCAGCGTATAAAAAAACTGGAAATGGCAATTTCCTCTATCAATCCCATTACTGCTATGCACACAGCGCTAATAATGGATTCTGTGAAACCTACTGTGTGTTTCTATAAACATCAGCGAACACCAACAGAAATTCGGGCGATCAATATGTACAAAAAACTATCTATATTCGTTCTGTTTTCAAATGCTAGGGTTGCGTACCCAGATCGTACTTTGGTATTTGCGACTCAAGGCTGCTCAAAACATAGACGGGAATCGACTCATGTGTCTATGTATATATTGTATATTCACCTTTATCCACAAAAACAAATAAAAAAAAATATTAAATACCTACAAAAACCATAAAAATTAGGAAAATCGAAAATACCAAAAATATTGTTTTTCAAGACATGTCTCTTGAAAATACGATAACATTTAAGGAACATAGAATATGTGTTTCGTGTGTAATTCATAATGACAGGGTCTTCTAATGAAGTTCGAGACGAGTCTCAAACAGGTTTTAAACATGTCTTCATAGGCTTGCAGTATTCAGACTGCACCCCCGCTTTTCAATCTGAGGGATAAGAATGTCACCAAAAAAGACAGTTGTTCCTTACAACGGGTAATTAATTTTTTCTCGGTTATGATTTACTTCATATCCATGCATCATGGCACGATAATGTAGTTTCAGTGCGGTTATTTCTTCATATGAAGAGAATTCTTCTTTCTTAACCAAATAATTTTTCTTCATGGATTCTTTAAATTACTTGTGTTAACGTTGTGGAAAAGGTGTTGTCTTCAAATAACTAAATCGAGTATCTCAATCTTCTCATCAGAAAAAGATTTTTAAAAGAATTTTCTATCACTTAAAAACAATATCTACAAAACTCTTTAAAAGAAAAACGGAGGACATTATTTGAGGGGGGAAATGTGCTAATAATTCTTTCAAAACGGTTTCTTTCTGATTAATCAAGGAGTTAATACAGAAATGGTTTGACAATAACGGATTCATGATTTAAAGGGGAGTTAATTAATTTTAACTCATTTAGGCTTTTAGATGTTATGTGTTTCAAACTTTAGGATTTAGAATGCAACATATGGCAATTAGAAACTTGCATCCTTTTAACTTGCAATTAGAAGGACCTAGGTTGCCATTGGTATAATTATATAACCGGAAAAATGATTTTTCTCCAAAAATATGATTTATAAATTATGTTGGGTTACCCATTTGAAAAAATGTTCTAATTCAAATCAGAATTAGTTTTCGACACCACAAAACGATTTTCAAGAAGAAATTTCGACCACTCGAACAAATACAATAGATCTTTAAATAGAATACGGGTCTTTGCTCGAGGGGGAGAAATTGTTTTCAAATTATCTTCAACATGTCACGGTAATTATATGGAAAAAGTTTTAACTTAACGGATAAGAATTTGAGAGGGAGTTAAATTTACATTTTAAACATTCAAAGCTTCAATTGTCATAAGTAAAATAATTTAGGGCTTAAATATAATTTCAAGATTAGTGGCTTAGGCTTAAAACTACATTCGATCAATTTTACCAACACCTCACAATTTTAAAAGGCTTAGGTTTGTTTGGAAATAATTATGTACTTTTAGAAGCCTTGAAGTTGAAGATATGTTTTTGATTCAATTAATATTTCCCCAATCAGTTCATCACTAAGCTTATTTTCGAAGGAGTGGAATTTGTTGACAAAAGAGGTGCACATAGGTTTGATAAGTATGATGATTCTTTTAGATAGTCAGTATCTTGAAAGAAGAAATGTGTACATTCGAGACTTAGTCGCCTTAGGTGTTATCATTTCGGCTATTTAGAGGGTATAATTGTAACATCCAGGACTTAGTTGACTTTGGTGTTTCAATTTATATCATCACTATCATATAAAGGGATAATATTCAAAACATTGGACTTAATTGTCTTTGGTGTTGCGGATTTTCAGTGTTATCAGTCTCAAGACTTATGAAAGATACAGTTATACCTTCTTAAAAGAGATTGTTCTTCGCAGAGCTGACTATAATGAATACACAATCTCGGAAGCTGACTTCAAAAATCTGCAACTAAATGATTTTGAAGATCTGTACCTACTACATCTTCAAGGCCAGCTCAATAATTTATCTGGTGCCAAAAAGTTCATCTCTTCAACGCAGTCAACCTGTAGATAAGGAACATCGTCATCAGAAAACGTATGGAAGATCTATAGCTCGGGATTGAAATTTATCAAACGAAACTCAATCTCACTCAACCGGATTAGGATGCATCTGACTTTTTGTTCAAAGAAGATTACACCATAGTCAGCAAGCCGAGGGCGGTAATCTACAGAGACAGAAATGATCAGAAAAGATGATAAGAGAGACTGAGGTGCACAAGTTCAGTAATGGCAAAATGACAAGAATTCTAGAAAAGCTGGATCACATGGTTAAAGACTTCAAGCTGTTCAGATACAATCTGGGCATGGAAAGTAGAATCTAGTCTAAGGATGATAGAAGGAGGAGTAAAGACTTTATGGAGGTGATTGAGAGACGGCTCAAGATTAGGAGAATATTCAAAAGTCTCGAAAGCTTTGTGAGTAGAAGGTTAAGAGATGTTGACTACAGACTTATCTAGCAAACTGAATGATTTCATAATTCTGAGCTCAGTCAATATCACCTTTATTCTTATTATATTATCTTGTAACATCTTGTCATTATGTATGTATCTTTTAGGTTTCAGTGACAAGTATAAAGTTTTTCAAGAGTTTTTTGTTAAACATCGAAATCTTCAAATCTTTATACTTGTGACACTAACAGAATCCCTCATAGATTAAGGGGGAGCATTAATATGTTCCTCATTCGGCTTGTGAATAATCAGCACATTGTTCTCCTAGTTTTCTAACATATTCAAATCCATTAGTATCCAAAATATCAACGGGTTTGAAATTTTTGATAAGGGGAGAAAATGTGATTTAAATATGAAAACTAATAAGAAACTATGATTTTGTGGACTCATGTGTATACTCTGTCCTCCTTGTGCTAAACATTTTCGGTTAATCAATACACATGTTGAGGGGGAGCATTTCTAAAAATTCAAAAACAATCAAGGTACTAAAAGCTTTGATATTTATATCACAAGTACCTAATTGAGTTTTTCAATTGGTTTTATGGCAAGGTGAACTGTACCAGAAAGACTGACCATGTATTTAATTATATCGAAGTTATAAGGTTGGTAAGGTTAGGGTATTAAGTTTCTCATGATCCAGCCAAACCGATGAATCACCCAAGGACAATCCACTAGTTAAGTGTAGAAGTCCTTATTGTATGACATAAAAAAGGAGTAAAAGTGAGAATAAGGGAATAGTGTCGACTGAGATGGAGCTAGTACTGGAACAAACCCAACAAGGTTCTAGTCATGAAGTCTTGTAACCTGAAGGGTTGAAAATGAAAAAGAATTATAAGGATAAAGGGTGTAAAGAAAGAATCCCTCCATACACTTAGGAAGAAACCGGGTCAATACATCTGCTGTCAGAATCACAATGATGACTTGCGGACCTGAAGACTGACATCATGAACCTAGAGAAGCAATGGCACAAGCCCTTCCTAGCCACTTCAATCCTCCAAAATATTTCTGTTTCATTTCTCACAAAGACTAAACACGTTATCTATTGACTTTCTCACTCTGAGTTAATTGATATTGAAAAGGTGGCAGTCCGCTCCAGCCTTCGATCACTAAAACCAAAACGCACAATTGAGTCTAGAGCCAAGAGATCATCAATTAATCTCATTAGGACACTATTATATGTTTACTTGTCATTCACATAATATGAATACAAGGATTATCATAAGAGCCTATGCATTATCCATGTGTGTTTTGCCAAGAACATCCAGTGATTACTTATTGTATTCACAATGAAGATAGAAATCATTCTTGAGCCAACATCCAAACAACACATGGTAGGTGACGTGTAAGAATCCTTAATGGCAAACTTGTTACACGAGGTTAGTCGAAATCGGGTCCAGATTATGTATTGAAGATTGATGAATTTTGTTAAAAAAACGATAACACGTCTTGAAGTGTCACACAAAAATACTTTCTCAAGTACACATCGATTGATTTATCTAATCAATTTTCCCTTCAATCCGGTAATAACAGCTAACTAACCGATTCACTACTATATCGTGTTGTCTACATGAGGACGTTCAGGATTAAGAGAACACAGACAAGTAAGGCAATTCTGATGTTAATAGCATTAGAAGCCCGACACTTATTACTGGAAACCTGTCAATGAGATTCTGCTTAAGATTGAATCTACCATTCTCACAAGGTGCTTGGGTAAAATCCTCAACAGAAGGATCTGGAGGTTAATCCAACCAAACTCGGGCGAATGACAAAGCCATATTCGTCCACAAGCTTTATTGATAACTGTTTTATTACAGGTTCAAGTAAAGATGGAGATGGAGATACCTCGTTCCAGTGGAGTTAATTTCATAACTGCATGCTCATACTCGACCGACACATCTAAAGACCTCATGAAAGCTCAAGTATATGTTTCAAAGTTTCCGCAACTCTGATATCAAAGTCCTCTTGAAGTGATCAAGTATTAAAGTTAAAGGAACTTCAAGAATAACAAATAATCAAGCTTTCACTATCAAGAAAGGTATGAGCATGCCGGTCTAGTTGTCACAAGCACAAGATGGTAAAAAGACCACAAGATGATGAATAGAGATTACTTTTGGCTGATGATCTCAAAGAAGCTCAAGATCACACACAAGTCATGTTAAGGAACAAGCTCGTGATTAAAGATCAAAGATAACTACAACAATGTACAAGATATCAAATGAAGAATAAAAAAACTACGAGCAATACACAAGATCAATCAGAAGATTGTTGAGCTTAAGTTAGTATTTTTTTGGGTGACCTCCCTTAGGGGGAGATTGTTAGATATTAAAAAAAGACTTGATCACCCTGTGTATTTTACCATTTATTGTAGCTCGTAGTTAATCATTTAATGTATAACATTCGGTATTGGGCCGGGTAATAAAACCCAACGTGTAAGCCCATACCAAGGCCTATGGACCGGTTTGTAAGACACTATTTAAGCCTATTCCATGCCATGGAAGAGGTGATTAGTCATTTCATTATTCAAGTTATACTTTCTCTCACTAGAAAACTTTTCTCTCTCTAGATTTGGCTAATCCATCTATCTTCTACTGTGTTATGATTTCTAATATCCTACAAAATTCTTGATCTGGAATTTTAGGACATATCTGAAGAATATCTTTGAATACTTCAACATCCACAGAGAACCATTTCTTGTCAATCTTGAATCGATATGATGCATTATGCTTGTTGACTGTAGCCTAGAACTGATATATGTAGATCACTGGTACATCTGCTGTTATAAGGAAGACATGATAGCAAGTTGTAAGAATAAGAGAGACCAAGACAACTTGATAAGTAGGTTCCTTTGGTTTCATGCCAGGGTTGATCCTCATGTTACATGTGCCAAACTCAAGTTGATTCTCTAGAGCAACAAGGCATTGTCCAGTGCAGTTTGTTAAGCAGTAGTGGTAGTTATGATTTTGCTAAGATTTGTCCAGTATAGTTTATATATAACCAAATTTATATATATAACTCTCTATGACAAATTACTTAATGATGACTGATTTTAGATGCAAGATGTGATTATTAACTAAGGGTTAAACACATTTTAATAGGCAAGCAATTAACACAAGGGATGATGATCTAAGATCAGGAAGACAACTTGATAAGACAACATAATTTCAGGCATCTAAGCAACTTAATTTACCTATTTAATGTTTGACTATCCTAAGTTAGAATGTGTTTAGATTGCCTAATGATCATGTTTATATTTCCTTACACATATGTTTAAATCGCCTCCTAAGGACATGTTTAACTCGCCTCTAAAAGATGTTTAAATCGCCTCCTAGAGACTATGTTTAATTCGCCTCTAAAAGATGTTTAAAATGCCTCCTAGTGACTATTTTTAACTCGCCTCTAAAAGATGTTTAAATCGCCTCCTAGTGACTATGTTTAACTCGCCTCTAAAAGATGTTTAAATCGCCTCCTAGTGATTATGTTTAGCTCGCCTCTTAAGGCATTGTTTAACTCGCCTTTAGAAACATGTTTAACTCGCCTCTAAAATATGTTTAAATCGCCTCCTACTGATTATGTTTAGCTCGCCTCTTAAGGCATTGTTTAACTCGCCTTTAGAAACATGTTTAACTTACCTCTTAAGACATTGTTTAACTCGCCTTTAAAACATGTTTAACTCGCCTCATAATGATGTTTAACTCACCTCAGAATACATACACATAAACTTAAATTTTTCAAACATTCATAATCAGCAAATTACACATCTTAGCATCCAAGAACAACATATAAGTCATCATGATCACTACATATCCAAGTAAATTACAAGATATGCAACATTCGACCTAAATGAACATATTAAACCCAAGAATCATCAAGTATTTGTAGTTAATCTTGTTTCATTACACACAATAATTCACAATACGATCATACATCAATCATAATCACACACTCATAACCATTATCAAGTTATACCCTAAAACCCAAATATTTCGAATCAAGAATTAAGAAAATCCCATTCATGTGTTAACCCCATGATAAACTGTTATAACTGAGTTATCTATGTCCCTTCCCCATTAAAACCCTCAATCAATTTTGGTTTTAGAACACATTTGAATTCGACGAACCCCAAATCAAGTTTTAGGGTTTTCGAGCCACAACATTATGAGAGACACTAATTCTACTTGATTAGAAGGAGTGTAGATTGTTATTAACACATTACAAGTTTACCTTAAGGTTGGAAAGCGCGATTTGATGATCTTGGAAGATTTTTTAGTTTTGAAAATGGTGGAAAGAAAAAAATTATAGTGTTTGTGTGTTTGTGTGTAATGACAACCGGGTAAGGGGTGTTTGTGTTATAAAAATCTTTGGATTTTTGGCACT
>BQNB010029455.1:0-55720 GCA_026074375.1 Tanacetum coccineum | reverse complement strand
GGTGAAAACGGGGCTTACATGTTTACTTCATAACATTGCGTGAGGACACACAATACCTTAGTTTGGGGGATTTGATATGTAGGTACATCGGGAACCCCTGGTATAGTACCAGTTCCTTCATCTATACCAGAAGTCTTATATTGTTGCTCATCAGGAACCTTTGACTGAATGTCAACTCCATCACTTGAGCCACTTGCGTGAGACATGTGAAAGTCTTTCTTGATTCTATTGGTAGCCAGCTTAAGTTTTTCAGCTTCAGTTAATGCAACCTCAGATAATACAGCTAAACCTTTGGCTTTTGTCTTCTTTGCAGGTTGCTTCTTCTTGTCAGGTTTAGCCACCTTAGCTTTTGACTTGAGTCTGGTATCTTTAGTAGCTTGAACTGGCTTCTTCATGAGAGATGTGTTTGAGTCAGCTTTCTTTCGAATGTACTTTGGTTTTGAAGCTTTTTCTCTAGAAGCAAAAGCATAGTATGTCTGGTAAGCTTTGGATTCCAACATTGCTTGGTTTGTTAACTCCGTTGGGAGAATGGTACCATATACCTGAGTATCTTCATGTATGGAGATACATCTCATAGAAGTAAACATGGTATCATCTCGAGCAGTGTGCCAAAACATCTTGTTTCTTCTTGAAATAGACTGATCCTTTGACATGAAGTAATCAATGATGATCTTTGTGAATCTGGGATATGACATCTTGTTTGTCTTCTTAGCATCTTTGTTTTCAATCTAGAACAATAAGTCTTCCCAGAGTAGATACACATAATTGATATTCTTCTTATAGAACATACCCCAAAGAATTTGAGCATGAGACATATGAATCTTATCCATTCCAATTTCTTTCCCACTTAAACATTTGTTGATGACAGTAACAAATGCTTTCTATGGTTGATGCAAGTAGTCAACATTCACATCAGTGATATAAATGATGTCTCTAGTGTGCCCAAGATCTCTGATGAAAGAGAGAATGTCTTGTTCTAGTGGGAGGTCTTCAAACACTTGTTTTGGAATTTTAGGGCAAAACTAGAGAATGTCTTTGAATATATCAACATCGAGAGAGACTTTCTTCTTGTTTATCGTGAATCTGATGAATGACTTATGAACAGAAACTGTAGCCCAAAATTCTTGCATATAAATATAAGGAACATCTGGAGTGATTAGGAATGCACGGTAAAAGGAAGTGAGAGCAAGAGCATCTAACACGACTTGAAATGTTGCTTCTTTTTGCTTGATGTCTGTCTTGAGTCTCATGTTGCATTTCCTAAACTCAAGACGGTCCGCTAGGGTAACAAGAGCATCACCAAGGGCTTTCTGTTGAGCTTGAGTGGTATTTATGTTTCTGCTAAGATTTGACCAATACAGTTTATAAATATAACCAAATTTTATATAACACACACTATAAGGTCCTTTGATTAATGAACACTTATGCTTGATTCATGTTGTGATATCATTTTAATGATTAGGCACATTAAGGCATTTAGCATTATTGAATAAGATCTAATCATCCGAAGGGCAACTTAATTGGGCATAACGTGAAAGGCATTAAGACAACTGAATTAGTGTTTCTGGGAATCCTATTCAAACTATCTTGTAGAGAATAAGGTAGCCTAAGACATGTTCAGATGTCCTTGTTGAACCTTGTTATATAGCCTACTTAACTTGATTAGATTGCCTAATTAACCAATTTTAATTAGCTACCTAATATGAGTTGAAAATTACCTTCAAAAAAATTCAATCTTAAAATTCCTTAAAATCTATTGCTAAATCGCCTCCTATTAAGGATTGTTAACTCGCCTCCTAAGTAGGATTGATAACTCGCCTCCTATATAGGATTGATAACTCGCCTCCTTAATCATGTTGTAAATTTGCTTCTTTAATCATGTTGTTAACTCTCCTCCTAAAGAGTGTTGTTAACTCGCTTCCTATAGTGTGTTGTTAACTCGCCTTCTAAAGGGATTTGTTAAATCGCCTCATGAGGCATAGTTGTTAAATCGCCTTCCACAGGAAGTTGTTAACTCGCCTCGTGAAGGGAGTTGATAACTCACCTTGTGAGGGAGTGTTGTTAACTCGCCTTTTGAAGGGAGTTGTAACTCGCCTTCTAAAGGTGTTGTTAAATCACCTCACACAGGCAGTTGATAACTCGCCTTCAAACACATAATTTTTACATAAATGATTTTTATGAGTCAATAAGTGTTTAAATAGCATACAAAACATATGTATAAAACTTAGGATTAGTTAAAACAACTTTTAGCCACAAAATCATCAAGAACAGACAAAAAAAAGCAAGTTTATTCATTTTGATGCATTCAAACAAGAAACTACAAACAAGGATGAGATTTTAAAGCTCATATTCATTCAAGGATACATATACATACTAGTTAACACGAAACCCACAATCAAATTACACTAACTTCTAAATACCCAAATTTTCACACACAAGATCGATCATAGCACATTTGTGTGTTAACCATTCACAAAACTTAATTTAAACGAGTATTCTACATATCAGAACAAACAAAACCCCTCCATCAATTTGAAGTTTTATGCACTTTTGATTTGATAAACCCTAATTAAAGATTTAGGGTTTTCGTGTTCAAAAGTGAATGAAATCTCAATTCCTTTGAGGAATGTGTTGTATAGGAGGTGTAGAACATATTCTTAGTTGTACCTTATGCGAGAAAATGACTAGAAATGGAGAACAAGGAGTGGCGATTTCGAGTGGGTGAGGGAGGGAAAATTAAAAGTTAAGTGTATGTTTGTGTGTGTAAGTGACGGGGTGGGTGAAAGTGATATAAAACAAGTTTCGTTTTTGTCACTTTTGCCCCCTCAAGTTGTATACCCTTTTTATTTTTCATGTAAAAGTTTTACTAGGAAAATAAAGTTTAACATATAGCACAATTAGACCCTAATGTTTTAACAAGCATACCAAAAAAACTTATATTTGCACATTTACTCCCTAAAGGCATAAACACATAACATATAAGGCACACATAAGCTAAACTTAATTAACTATCCTTACAAATGATATTCCGTTATTGTTTAAAAACCTTTTTCCTTTTATTACATTCTCATTATGAAGAAGATATTTGACATTTTCTCCCCCTCAAACAATGACCCGTTTTCTATTTAAAGAGCTGTAGTCGTTGTTTGAGTGGTCAACTGTCTTTGAAAAGCATTTTTTTGATGAAGTATTGTTTAATTTAGAAAACCAAACACCATGAAAAAAAAGATTTCTCTTATTTTAACAAATAAGCGCACTGACACGTACACTTATGGAATATAAGAAGCACGGGTTGTGATGCAACGTAATCACAAGTCTTTTGCATAGTCATAAAGTAGACCATGCCCGAGAATAAATTCCCGTTATGAGGTCAAGTTTTCATTTTGAAATACTTGCCTTAAAGATGAAGACCGGGTTGCTATCCGAAATAATAGCAAGCCATTTTTGGAATTTTTTAAAAGCTTTTGAACTTCTGCTCGAACTTCATTTACAGCCTCGTATCATTATTAAATGACATTTCTCAGACAGTAAATGTTATCGATTTTCAAAAGACATGCCAGACATACATATTTTTATATTTTTCTGATTTTTTTTAATTTTCTTTTTGAAAAATTTCTATAAAAGAAAAATATTTTTGTGTTTTTATGTTTTCTTATGTACATATAATACAGGATATGAGTTTCCATCATCACTCGTCTGTTTCCTCTATTAGACGTTTCAATGTTTCTAGAGACATGCTTCTCATACCAAGCTTTTCGATCAAGAAGTTGAATATTTCTCTTGACAAAGGTTTGGTGAAGATGTCAGCCAGTTGGTATTCAGTCCGGACAAAGTATAGCTCCATGATCCCATTTTCCACTTGCTCCTTTATAAAATGGTAGAGAACATCGATTTGCTTGGCTCGTGAGTGTTGAACATTATTGCAACATAAGGCAATCGCACTCTTGTTGTCACAGTACAGAGGAATCTTATTGAATTGAAAGCCATAATCTGTTAGCTGTGAACTTATCCATAGGATTTGAGCACAACACCCAGATAAAGCAATATATCCAGCCTCTGTACTCGAAATGGCAGTGCACTTTTTCTTCTTTGAAGACCAGCTAACAAGTTTGTCACCTAAGAATTAAGCACTTCCTGATGTACTGCGTCTAGTGTCTTGACACCCCGCGTGATCTGCATCTGCATATGCTCTTATATACATACCGGTATCCTTTGACTACCAGAGACCCATGTTATTGGTTCCCTTTAGGTATCGTAAGATCCGCTTAACCGCATTTAAGTGCTTTTCGGTAGGCTTTGCCTGATAACGGGCACATAAGCAGACTGCATAAATAAGGTTTGGTCTATTGGACGTCAAATACATAAGGGATCTAATCATACCACGGTAAAGTGTAGCATCAATTGGAATCCCATGTAGATCTTCATCCAGTTTACTCTTTTCTACCATAGGTGTATCTATAGAATCACTAGTTAGCATACCATATTTTTTAACAATTTTAGAAGCATATTTAGATTGGTTTATAAAGATGCCTCTAGGACTTTGGGAAATTTGTAATCCTAAAAAGAATGACATCTGCCCCATCATTGACATCTTTAACTTAGTGGTCATCTGATTAGCAAACTCATTACACATGACAATATTAGTGGATGCAAATATTATATCATCAACATAAATTTGTACCAGTAATAAGTCGTTCCTAGCTTGCCATGTGAAGAGTGTTAGATCAACTGCACCTTTGGAGAAATGTTGTGAGATTAAGAAGCTTGACAGCATGTCATACCATGCACGTGGTGCTTGTTTAAGACCGTAGAGGGCCTTTTTTAGCTTATACACATGCGATGGGTTGTCCTAATCAACAAATCCTTCTGGTTGAGAAACGTAGACCTCTTCTTTGAGCTTGCCAATCAAGAAATCCGTTTTGATGTCCATTTGGAAGATCATCATATTCTTATGAGCGGCATTAGCTATGAAGATACGGATGGCCTCTATTCTAGCAACCGGTGCAAATGATTTCTCAAAATCGATTCCCTCTTCTTGCCTGAATCCTTGAGTAACTAATCTCGCCTTGTTCTTTAGTACCCTTCCAAATTCATCTATCTTGACCTTATAAATCCATTTAAGTTTGATCAATAACACTTTATCTGGACACAACACCAATTTCCAGACTTGTAGCCTTTCAAATTCATGAATTTCTTCTTGCATTGCATCGATCCATGACGGTTCGGTCATTGCTTGCTTGAAGTTATTTTGTTCTATAGAAGTTAAGAAGGTATCAAAGAAACACCACATGGAGTCAGTTTGGAGTTGCTTTCTCATAGAAACAAAACGAGAAGGATCGCCGATCAAGTTTGCTATAGGATGATCCTCAGTCCATTTACCAAGGTGTTCAAATGGAGTGTGGGTTTGTCTCACATTCGATGATGATCCTTGAGGAGTTGATTCTTCATGAGGAGACTCATTAAGTGGATCATCATAAAAGATTGGTGTTTTTGGTGATTCTTTAAAACCTTGAGAAATGTTTGGAGATTGTTCATGTTCTTGTGTTGATGGAGTACTTGATGATGGAGTATCCTTGTCAATGGAAGTTGACACAGGAGAATCAGCTAAATCCACAGCTCTTGGAGCAACAACTTCTTGAACTTGAGAAATAGCATTTGATGGATGAGTGAAGTATTCATCAAACATAGGTTAAAACAAGTAATCCCAATCATCTCTATTTGGTGGAATACAAGGTTGTTGAGAAACAGTGTTTGGAACGAGTCCTGAACTGGATGTTGTAGGAATCATACATTGAAGCCCAAGTCCTGAACTGAATTGTTTAGAAGCCATTGTTGTCAGCTTATCGAATGACACATGAATTGTTTCAATAATTTTTGGATTCTTTTGTTGTAGATTCTAAATGCTTTCTTTGCGGGCGCGTAACCAACGAAAATACTAATGTCAGCTTTTGCATCTAATTTACTCAGGTCGTCATTGTCATTGGTAGGATAACAAAGTGCACCAAAGACATGAAAGAATGATAAATCCGGTTTCTTATCCTGCATAAGCTCATATGGAGTTTTGTTGTATAGGCGACAGATTATTGAACGATTTTGGGTGTAACATGCTGTATTGATTGCTTCGGCCCATAAAAATAATGGAGCTTTAGAAAATATTAACATTGTACAGGCAGCTTCTATAAGAGTTTGGTTTCGCCTTTCAACAACGCCGTTCTGCTGAGGAGTGCGGGCAACAGATGTTTGATGCTAACATTTTCTTAAAATTCACGAAGTGTGTGATTGACAAATTCGGTTCCATTATCTGTTCGAACATTACGGACAGTGGCATTCAAACGAACTTGTATATTTTTGATACATTTAATGATGGCCTTAGGAGCTTCATCTTTTGTCCTCAAAATTCTGACCCAAGTAAATCTTGAGTAATCGTCGACAATCACTAAGATGTACCTTTTCTCGTTAATACTTGCCACACGCATTGGGCCACACAAATCCATATGCAAGAGATATAGTTTCTCATGGTTAGTGTCTTCAGCTTTGGGTTGATGAGAGGATTTTTTGCTTTTTCCTAATGCACATGCTGAACACAGATGATCTTTCTGAAATTTAAGCCTTGGAATGCCTCGTGCAAGACTGTCTTTAGCTAGCTTGTTAAGAGTACCGAAGTTGAGATGATTTAAATGACGATGCCATAACCAACTCTTAGTCTTTGATGCTTTAGATAGAAGATATATCGGAGATGTTTTAAGCATGTCATCAAGAGAAATTGTGTACAAATTTGTGTTACGGGATCCGGAAAGTAGATCAACACCTTCTAAATTATGAATAAAGCAACAACCCAAGTCCCTCAATGTAGTATACCCTTGAGATAATAACATTTCCTAGCTAATAGTCACCATACCCCATAATCCTTGCAATCTGGTCGTTCTCGAATCTAACAGTACCTAGAAATTTACTGACAAAGTTCATGAGCTGAGAGCGATTCCCTGTCATGTGTTTTGAACAGCCGGAGTCCAGATACCAAAGTACAATCTGGACAACCTATCATGACAAGAGAAGAAGACGATGGAATATCTATTGCAATGGATCCCCATATTTGATTGGGTTTTGAGTGTTAGCGATCTTAATTCACAATCTAGCTATTTACGCGAACCTATGTTTCTAACATTTTTAGGTTTCCTGCTATAGACTTTTATCTTTGGTTTTTGTATTTCATCTGAGTGGGAAGTGGTTTGCTTAGGAGGTACTACGTTAGTTGAGGTGATCCTAGTTAAAGGGCATGAGTTTCAACTAATAGTGAAAGAATCTCCTGTTGGTTTTTCTACTTAAATCCTACAATCCGTGGAATACAGACCTGTAGTTTCGCAAATATATTGTTTAATATTATCTAGAAGATTTGTACGTTTTATTTCCCATTTTGCACAAGATCAAGAAGACATTTATCATGACACAATCAAACATAAATTTTATTACCAAATAGCACAGAGAATTTCAAGAATTTCGCTTAGTGACTGCTTAACATCAACGTCACAAACAGGCTTAACAACACGATTCTTTTTATTAACTTTCTTAGGTTGGGCTTCTACTTTATTCTTCTTGTTCCTACTTGGTGTTTGCGAGATCCTATCATTCTTTTTATTGCCTGGAGGTTTTGATCCGTAATTACTAGTAGAACACTTCACTCCTGTACAAGACAACACATGTGTGTTAGAATCTGATGTATTGAAAGACTCTACCTGTTTAATGTTGCTTGAGGACGTGAGAGGTTCACTAAACCTAACTTTCCTGACATTGTTCATGGGTGTGACAACAACCTTCTTAGTACTAGGTGTTATCACATTAGGGCACGTATCTTGAACATATACAAGCAACTCTTGAATTCTTGTGGTATGCTTACAGGCCAAGTCTAACTCTCTATCTAAAGGTTGTTTTGCCTTAGCACGTTCGACTATTTCCCGAAGAGTATTAGCTTGTTCTTGAGTGTGTCTAAGATAGTTTAAATGAACTTCCCTATTTTGCAATAACCTAGGAGGCAATGGTACTAAATCAAGCTTAAATATGCCTGGAGTAACAGTGGTGGCAGAAGGTAGTTGTACAGAATTCACATCAATTTCTTTCCCTTTTAATTTTCGTAAATCATTTTTCAATGAAGTTATCACAAAAACCTTGTCTTGAATTTGAGCTTTTAAATCCTCATTTTCCACAGATTTTAAGTTCAGCTTGTTAATTAAAGAGTCACTGTGTTCTTTATGATAAACACGTGTCTGTTTGATTAAGTCAAATTGATCTTTAAAAATCTATTTCACATGATTAATTTCATTACAAAGACGCTCGTTTTCAGAAAGTAATTTTGCCACACTGTTCTCTAATTCTTCATTTATGGGCTCAAGTTCACATTTATCATGATTCATATTCTCTTCCTTGGTATTCGTTATGAAAGATTTGATGGTATCCTTCAACTTACAAATGGTCATGTATTTGTCTTGTAGCCGAGCTTTTAGATCATTGATTTCAAAATATTCAGGAATTTCAACAGCATTTTGACTAACATGCGATTCATCTTTTTGAAAAACTTCTTGTTTTAATTGCATTGACACTTCTAGAGAAATACAATGTTTTTAAAGTTATGAGTAATTTTTCAAAAGAACATTATATGCTTGTTTTGATTTGGAAAACTCAACATCAAGATTCAAACACTTTTCACATGAATCACACTTTTGCATTTTCACATTCACAGAATCATTATTCAAAGACATAGAATTCATCACAGTTAACAGTACATCTTGAGACATGATTCTTTTTAAGAGACGGTTATTATCCAAAAGAATTTCTTTTTTAGCAATTTTCAAACATTGTTTATCAACTGAAAACTATTGAACAACGTTTCCATTTGGTCAAAAACTGTTTGAACTTTCGTTAGTTCATTTAGAAGATCTTTATCAAACACATTGAAGATGTCTTTTAAAGATTTTAGAAATGGAATAATTTCATTGTTAAAAACCTATTTTGTTTCTTTCCTCTTCTTCTTCCCACTCCACTTGCAGTTTCCTAGCCAACTCTTCATCACTTTCAAGTTGCTTAAACTTCTTTTCAGCTTGAGGAATACCATCAGATTCACTTTTAGATTCATCCTCCTCTTCAATCTTCTCTTCCTTTGTCTTTGATTAAACTTAGGAAGAGACTTTAATATGAAAGTGATCATGTAGAAGTAGGAACTAGGTCACAGTTTCTTCAAACATCCTTCAACTCTACACCTTTCTCTTTTTCTTATACACAAACTTTGGCTAACTCAGTTGAGGAGAACTTTAGCTATTGTTTCATCATCTCCAAATATCACAGAAGTGGGTGTTTGAGTGGATGTTTGAGTGGCTTGAGTGGCAATTTATTCCTCAGTTTGATCTTCAGTACCTTTTATTTACCCATCAGTACTTTCAACTTTCTCTTCAGTACCTTCTCTTTGCTCTTCAGTACCTTCAAAGATCTCCTCAGTACCTTCATTTTTCTCTTCAGTACCCTTATTGTGCTCTTCAGTACCTTCAACTTGTTCATCAGTACTAATTTTGGATCCATCAGTACTAACTATTGGTCTGTCAGTACTAACTATCTCCTTGTCGGTACTAACTCCCTCCTTGTCGGTACTAACTACATCTTCAGTACTAAGTCTAACTTCATCAATCTCCTTGTCTTCATCTACTATTTCCCTTGTCCTCCCTTCATCTTGAGCATTCTCAGTGTCCATGTGATTAACTGTATCTTCAGGAATTTCATCAAATAAAGGATCTCTTTGAACTGATGATTCTCCTTTTGCAAACTTCCTCCCTTGTTTGGATACAGACTCTTTGTGCACCCTATTTTACTTGAGAAATCTCTTTATTGAGGCATCTTGATTCAAGGAGACATTTTTCAGATATTCTTTATGGTGTTTGATGACAGGTTTAGCTTGCTTCTTGAGCTTTGTGATCTGAGCCTTCAAGACTTGAATTTCCTTGGCCTGATCTGAAACCTGTTTACATAAAGATAGACAAAGATCATAGACACCTTGGATAGTCATGTCACCCTCATTCCCTGAAAGGGATTTATCACTGGATGAATGACCTCCAAGATTCTCACCAGAAGTTTCTGGGATAGAATCAGGAATAGTAGGAGTGGGTGAAGGTCTTGGGGATTGATTAGTCTGTTGCTCAAAAGGTACCTCACTAGTTTGAGCAGGGAGGGGGGGGGGGGGGGGGAAATCAGGTTGTGGCTCATTTGGTACATCACTAGTGGGAGCAGGAAAGGGTGTAGGTAGTGCTTCAGATGGTCTTTCTGAAGAAGCACCCTCATCCTGAGTTGGTTGTACCGACATAGTAGCAAACAAAGGGGTTACCTTCCCTGAGAAATGCTTACCCTTCTTAACCATAAAAGAAAATACTTTACTAGTTAAAGTATTTACAGGAAAATGATCTAAAGGTACAGACACATCAACTAGTTGTTTACCTAAAAAGATAGAAATAAAACGTGGGTACATTACAAACTTCTTCTTAGCATCTAAATGTCTAAGCATACCCTCAAAAATTAATATAGAAAAAATTAATACTCTGATAGGCGTTAAACAAATTGACATGCAGTTGGCAATTTGTAGGCATTTTGATCCCAAGAGGTGCTTTTGGAACTTAGCCTCAATAAGGGTCCTGTTCTTTCTCTCAGCAACTCCATTTTGTTGTGGAGTTCTGGCATTACTATATTCCATCTTGATCCCTTTTAACCCACAAAATTCAATAACATCTCTGTTCTTAAATTCTGTACCATTATCACTTCTAATGGTCTTAACTTTTTGATTCAATTGGTTCTTTTATCTGTCTAAAAAGTCCTTTAAAGGATTGCACTAGTTTCATCTAGTTCATTAAGAAAAAATACCCAACTAAACCTGCTAAAATCATCAGTGATTAACAAGCAAAGGTCTTATGGTTCAAGCCTCCTTACAGATGTAGGTACCAAAACAAATCATATGAAGAGTTGTAGGTTTGGCTAATAGTGCTTACTGCTTTGTCCTTACAAGAGGCCTTGTGTGCTTTCCCGTTTCTGACAAGCAACACTGTGGTCATTTTGAAAAATCATTGAAAGTACACCTATGACAGGTTTCCTTCACAAGTTTATTTAAGTTTTTGAAATTGACATGACCCAACCTCCTATGCCATTTATTAGATTCATCAGTTGTGGCCTTTGCAATTAAACAAGCCAATCCTCCTGTAGGAACAATGTTCTCTAAATTGAAACTATACATGTTGTTTTGTCTAGGGATTTTAAGTAGTACTTGAGTTTCCATCATGTAACTTAAATTCAGGAGACAAAACAAAAACAATTCAGAGTCAGTAACATAACCTTTGTTTCTTTTTGTCACAATATTGTGACACAGAAAAAAGATTGAAATGCTGAAGTCTTTAACAAAGCACTCATCCCCAAAAATCTAACTTTCCCAGTTTTATATTTTAACCTTACCAGTTATAAAACCTCTACTACCTCCAAAAGCACTAGGCCACCTTTAAAGTCTTGAATTCATCAATGTAGGCCTTGTTCCCAATCATGTGCCTGGAACATCACTACCAACTATTCCTTTAATTCTTATGAGCTCTATGTGGATAAACCGCACATTAAAAGAAAGAGATTAGTTTCTCTTAGGGACCCAAGCCTGTTTGGGCTTGAGTCTGCCTAGTGGATCTTGGAAAGTATAACAATTTCTAAGACTGGATCCACCATTGTATTTGGATGCACCATGGTATTTTTGTGGTCTCCAACTACAACCTGCTGAGGGCTTCACATCAGTTTCCCTTTTTCCCCCAACAGTACTAACTGCATGTACCTTAGCAGTATTAACCTTTTGATTTGAAATTTTTTGTCTAAGTACTAGTTATGTCTTTTTGACAGGCCTTGTTGGTGAATAAGAGTTTTTGAAAAACTTTTGATTGGTCGAACTCTATTCCCAATTTGGCTTAACATATTAACTGATCATGCAATAATGGTTAGTCTGACCTGTTTTTAGTTTTTGTTAAAACTTTGCCTAGCAGTACTAAAATTTTTAGTACGCTAGCTCTAGCAGTACTAACTGGAATTAAAACTGAGTTCTGTTAGTAACAACTGAAGGAACAAATCGATTTCTTATTCACTCTATGCACATTTATCTTTCACGGGATTTTACAAAATCAAGAAAAAACCGTAAAACAAAAAAAATGACTAGTTCGGTTTGTGAAGAAAAAAAAACTAGTTCGGTTCTTATGTAAATCACCTAGTTCGGTTCAATGCTTGTTCGGTTCGTTGGTTCGGTTGTGTAGTTCGGTTCTAAAAGAAATCAACTAGTTCGGTCCTTTAGTTTGGTCCACAAGAGATTTCACTAGTTCGGTTCTCTTGTTCGGTCCACAAGTGATTTCACTAGTTCGATTGTCTTGTTCGATCCAAACATACACCACTCATTCGGTCCTCGAAGGATGAGACTCGTTCGATCCTCGAAGAAAAATCTAGTTCGGTCCAAGCTAACAAGCCCTCGTTCGGTCCAAACTAAAGTTACTCGATCGGTCCTCAAAGGAAAGACTAGTTCGGTCCAAACTAAAAAACCCTCGTTCGGTAAAGTGATGTTGTTAATGCACATAAGCAGACTGCAAAAATAAGGTCTGGTCTACTGGACGTCAAATACATAAGGGGTCTAATCATACCACGGTAAAGTGTAGCATCAATTGGAGTCCCCTGTAGATCTTCATCCACTTTACTCTTTTCTACCATAGGTGTGTCTATAGAATCACTAGTTAGCATACCATATTTTTTAACAATTTTAGAAGCATATTTAGATTGGTTTATAAAGATGCCTCTGGGACTTTGAGAAATTTGTAATCCTAGAAAGAATGACACCTGCCCTATTATTGACATCTTGAACTTAGTGGTCATCTGATTAGCAAACTCATTACACATGGCAGTATTAGTAGATGCAAATATTATATCATCAACATAAATTTATACTAGTAATAAGTCATTCCCAGTTTGCCGTGTAAAGAGTGTTGGATCAACTGCACCTTTGGAGAAATGTTGTGAGATTAGGAAGCTTGACAACATGTCGTACCATGCACGTGGTGCATGTTTGAGACCATACATGGCCTTTTTTAGCTTCTACACATGCGATAGGTTGTCCTGATCAACAAATCCCTCTGGTTAAGAAACGTAGACCTCTTCTTTGAGCTCTCCATTTAAGAATGTCGTTTTGACGTCCATTTGATAGATCGTCATATTCTTATGAGTAGCATTTGCTACGAAGATACGGATGGCCTCAATTCTAGCAACCGGTGGAAATGATTCCATTAAATCGATTCCTTCTTCTTGCCTGAATCCTTGAGCAACTAGTCTAGCCTTATTTTTTAGTACCCTGCCAAATTCATCCGTCTTGACCTTATAAATCCACTTTAGTTTGATCAAAAGCACTTTATCTGGACACGACACCAATTCCCAAACTTCTAGTCTTTGAAATTCATGAATTTCTTCTTGCAT
Source organism: Tanacetum coccineum (assembly GCA_026074375.1). Classification (NCBI taxonomy): domain Eukaryota; kingdom Viridiplantae; phylum Streptophyta; class Magnoliopsida; order Asterales; family Asteraceae; genus Tanacetum; species Tanacetum coccineum. Next base: position 42,214 of record BQNB010029455.1, on the reverse strand, counting down.
TGCATCGATCCATGACGGTTCGGTCATTGCTTGTTTGAAGTTCTTAGGTTCTACCAAAGTCAGGAAGGCATCAAAATAACACCACATGGTGTCAGTTTGGAGTTGCTTTCTAGTAGAGTCAGAGCGAGAAGGATCGCCGATCACGTTTGCTATAGGATGATTCTTAGTCTATTTACCAAGGTCTTCAAATAGAGTGTGGGTTTGTCTCACATTCGATGATGACCCTTGAGAAGTTGATTCTTCATGAGGAGATTCATTAAGTGGATCATCATGAAAGATTGGTGTTTTTGGTGATTCTTCAAAACTTTAAGAAATGTTTGGAGATTGTTCTTGTTCTTGTGTTGATGGAGTACTTGACGATGGAGAATCATGGTCAATAGAAGTTGACACAAGAGAATCGGCTAAAACCAAAGCTCTCAGAGCAGCAGCTTCTTGAACTGGAGTAATAGAAATTGATAGAGGGGTGAAGTATTTATCAAACATAGGTTGAAACAAGAAATCCTAATCATCTCTTAGTGGTGGAATACAAGGTTGTTGAGAAACAGGGTTTGGAACGAGTCCTAAACTGGATGTTGCAGGAGTCATACAATGAAGCACGAGTCCTCAACTGAATTGTTCCGAAGCCATAATCTGTTAGCTCATCGAATGTCACATGAATTGTTTCAATAATTTTTTGGGTTCTTTTGTTGTAGATTCTGAACGCTTTCTTTGCGGGTGCGTAACCAACGAAAATACCAATGTCAGCTTTTGCATCTAATTTACCCAGGCCATCATTGTCATTGGTAGGATAAAAGAGTGCACCAAAGACATGAAAGAATGATAAATCCGGTTTCTTATCTTGCATAAGCTCATATGGAGTTTTGTTGCATCGACGGTAGATTAATAAACGGTTTTGGGTGAAACAGTCTGTATTAATTGCTTCGGCCCATAAAAATAATGGAGCTTTAGAAAATATTAACATTGTACGAGCAGCTTCTACAAGAGTTCGGTTTCGCCTTTTGACAACGCCGTTCTGCTGAGGAGTGCGAGCAACAGATGTTTGATGCGAGATGCCAACATTTTCATAAAATTCACAAAGTGTCTGACTGACAAATTCGGTTCCATTATCTGTTTGAACATTACGGACAGTGGCCTTCAAACGAACTTGAATATTTTTGATGCATTTAATGATGGCCTCAGGAGCTTCATCTATTGTCCTAAAAAATCTGACCCAAGTAAATCTTGGGTAATCGTCGACAATCACTAAGATATACCTTTTCCCGTTAATACTCGCCACATGCATTGGGCCACACAAATCCATATGCAAAACATATATAGTTTCTCCTGGTTAGTGTCTTCGGCTTTGGGTTGATGAGAGGATTTCTTGCTTTTTCCTAATGCACATGCTGAACACAGATGATCTTTCTAAAATGTAAACCTTGGAATGCCTCGTGCAAGACCATCTTTAGCTATCTTGTTAAGAGTACCGAAGTTGAGATGAGATAAACTATAATGCCATAACCAACTCTAAGTCTTTGACGCTTTAGATAGAAGACAAATCAGAGATGTTTTAAGCATGTCATCCAGAGAAATTGTGTACAAATTTGTGTCATGGGATCTGGAAATTAGATCAACACCTTCTAAATTACGAATAAAGCAAGTGTTTTTCCTAAATGCAACTTCAAGATCCTCGTCGCAAAATTGACCAACAGAAAACAAGTTATGTCCAAGCCCCTTGACGTAGTATAATCTTGAAATAGTAACATTTCCCAGCTGATAGTCACCATACCCCATAATCCTTGCAATATTGTCGTTCTCGAATCTAACCTAGCTCAGAGCGGTTCCCTGTCATGTGTTTTGAACATCCAGAGTCTAGATACCAGAGAACAATCTGGACAACCTTTCATGACAAAAAAAGAAGAAGATGGAATATCTGTAGCATTGGATCCCCAAGTATGATTGGGTTCTAAGTGGTTAGCATTCTTAGATTCTACAATCTTAGCTTTTTTACTCGAACCTACATTTTTAACATTTTTGGGTTTCCTGCTATAGACTTTAAGCTTTGGTTTTTTTTTGTTTCAACTGAGTGGGAAGTAGTTTTCTTAGGAGGCACTACGTTAGCTGGAGTGATCCTAGTTAAAGGGCACAAATTACCAACAATAGTGAAAGTTTTGCTTGTTGGTTTCCACTTAAATCCTACTTCAGAGAATACATGACCCTTAGGTTTCCAAATATTTTCTTTTTTTATGTTTCTTAGCAGATTTAGCACGGCTATTCACATTTTTCACAAAATCAAGAAAACACATATCATGAACACCATCAAACAAATATTTCTTACAAGTAGCACAAATAGGTTCAGAATTCGCATTTAACAGTGGATGCTTAGCATCAACATCATGAATTGGTTTAACAACACAATTCTTTTTATTAAATTTCCTAGGTTAGGCTTCTACTTTATTCTTTATGTTCCTACTTGGTGTTTGCGAGATCCTATCATTCCTTTTATTGCCATTAGGCTTTGATCCGTACTTACTAGTAGAACACTTTAATCATATAGAAGACAGCACATGTGAGTTAGAATCTGATGTGTTCGATGACTCTACCTGTTTAATGTTGCTTGAGGATGTGAGAGGTTCAGCAAACCTAAATTTCTTGACCTTGTTTTTGGGTGTGACAACAACCATTTTTGCACTAAGATTAATCGCATTAGGGCATATATCTCGAACATATACAAGTAACTCCTGAATTCGTTAGGCATGCTTACAAGCAAAGTCTAACTCTTTATCTAAAGGTTGTTCTACTTTAGCTTGTTCGACTATTCCTTGAAGAATATCAGCTTGTTCCTGAGTGCACTTAAGGTAATCTATGTGAGCTTCCCTGGTTTGCAATAACCTAGGAGCCAAAGGTTCTAAGTCTAGCTTGAACATTCATGGAACAATAGTGTTGGCAGATGGTATTTGTGCAGCAATATCAACAATCTCTTTTCCTTTTGTTTTTCGTAAATCATTTTTCAATGACGTTATCACAAAAACCTTATCTTGAATTTGAGCTTTTAAATCCTCATTCTCTGCAGATTTTAAGTTCAATTTATCAATTAAAGAGTCACTCTGTTCTTTAGTACATACACGCGTCTTTTTGATTGAGTCAAACTGCTCTTTAAAAACCTGTTTCACATGATTAATTTCATTACTAAGATGCTTGTTTTCCAAAAGCAATTTTGCCACACTATTTTCCAGTTCCACATTTTTGGTTGCAATTTCACAATAATCATAATGGACATTCTCTTCCTTGGACTTTTCTCTCAATGTGTTTATAATATCCTTCATCTTACAAATGGTACTGTCTTTATCTTGAAGCTGAGCTTTTAAATCATTATTTTCAAAATATTCTGGAATGTCAAAAGTATTTTGATTATTACAAGATTCATCTTTTTGAAAATTTTCTTGATTAAGTTGTATTGACGATTCAAGAGAAATACAATGTCTTTCAAGTTGTGAGTATCTTTTCAAAAGATCATTAAACGTATTTTGTGATTTCAAAAGCTCGGCCTTAAGATTACAAGATTCTTTTCTCTTTCCATCCATATTTACAGATTCACCAATCAAAGACATAGAATTCATCACAGTTAAAAGAACATCTTGAGACATGAATTGTTGTAAGAGTCGATCATTTTCCAAAAATAATTATTTCTTAGTAATTTCCAAACATTGTTTATCAACTGAAAATTGTTGAACAGCAGCGTCCATTTGGTTAAAAACTATATGTACTTCCATTATTTCATTTAGAAGATCTCTATCAAACACATTGAAGATGTCTTATAAAGGTTTTTGAAATGGAATAATTACATTGTTAAAAACAACTTTTGTATGTTCAAACCCCCATTTACCTTCTGTACGAGCATCAGGTGTTGTCATCTTCTTCACCACAGAGTCAAACTGGGCGAGGTGGAATTTAAGCTTTTTAAGGCTTGCATTTACCAAACTCACCTTAGGTAGTTCACTAGGAACTTCCACTTTGACAGGTGGTGGATTAGAAGATTCAATGGTAGGATTGGATATACAAAACTAGAAAGCTTGTTCAACATCCATTTCTTGTTGTGGAGTAAAAGGTTTCCCAAAATCTTCAGATAGTCTATTTAACTTTTCATAATCAATAGGTTTATGAGAAATGTTTTTATTAATAACCTCTAGATCCTTTTTTCAAACATTTTTGATCGACTCTCTTCTTCCAAAATCAAAGTTTCCTCATCATCAATCGCAGGCATAACAACATGTTTAGCAGACATAACAATACCATCATACAAGGTTGGTTTAATCCGTTGAGCTTTCTTAAGGTGAAACGGATTTTGATAACCTAGAGCTTGTTTGTGTATATTATCATAAAAGGCTTATGGCTTAGTTAACATGTGCACTGTTTGAGCAGATTGACCCACTTTAAAAAGAATATTATCAAGTTTCTTTATCTTCTTTTCCAAATCAATTTTGGTTTCCATACATTTATCTTCCTTTTCTTTGGATTCACTTTTGAAAACAATGAATGTTTGCAATAAGCATTCCTTTTCTTTGATTTGTTTAGAAAGATTTTGCTCAAGTGAGTCAACTTGTTCTTTCAGTGCAAGCTTCTCTTTAATCATATCATCCATTTGAGAATCTATCATTTTTTCATGACTGCTTAAATCAATATTAAGATGTTGTTCAAAGGTTTTGACTTGTTCTTTATATCTCTCTAGCTCAGCGGTTACTGATTCACTATTCTGTTCCTTATTAGCCTTTTCCCAATTATTTACATGATTAATCATTTGTTCTGACATTTATTCTATCACAGATAAAATCATTGAATCTTGTTGTGCGTGTAAATAAGTATCTTGAACATTTGCCTGTTGTGTTTCTTGTAAATATTGAGAGTACAGAATGATATTGCTATCACTATGTATCTCATTATCTATAGATCCACAACTGGTGGTTGTTTAAAATCCTGCATGGCAAGCACACTTTGATTTTCCATATAATTAAGATAGGTTTCAGAATGAGGTACCTCTGAGATAACGTCAGAACCATAGTTGGAAATGTTGTCCATGAGAACCGCTTTTGCATTCGAGATATCATCACAGTTAGACTCATAAGTATCAAGATCCTTAATTTAAAAAACAGCATTGTTTGGAATGATTGTCTGAACAGCTTGACCATCTGGGACCCATAGATCTGCAAGAAATGCGAGTTGCTCTTCATCCAAAAGTTGTCCAGTTTCTTAAGCTTCAGCTAACATTGCTTTATCCTTATACCATGCTGCATTCCTTGGTCGCTTAGACTGAGTGCATTGCCTAGCCATATGTTCTTCACCTTGACAGTTGTAGCATTTAACAACCCTTTCTTGTCTACTTGAATTGTTTCCCCCTGAACTAGTAGCATTACTCTTATATCCAATACCAGAATAACTTTGACCTTGTCTCCCTGAACTTGTTGCATTGTGACCCTGCTATCTTGAATAGTGGCCTAGTTTCTTGGATTTGATGAAGTTTTAAGTTGATTATTGGTTAAGAGGAACCTTGAGGAAGCAACAACTATTAGAAAAGCCATTGCTTTGTTAAGACAAGCAATTAGATCATCTCTTGGAGAGAAAACAGGAACAGCAAAACTTGAGTCCACAAGAGGTGACTAAGTCATTAGTTGTGTAGAAACTAGAGGTGATTGATAATCACTTTGTGGAACAGATGAGGTTTGATGATTCATCTGAGACTGATATGGATATGATGGTTGAACTGATGAATGATTGAATTGAGGTTGTGATGGATAAGTTGATGAGAAATGTTGAGTGGGATGAATTGATCCATATTAAGATGGTGAAATGTAACATTTCTCATTTTCAAGTTATTTATGACTTTAATTAATTCCATTATTTATTTTTAGAGTTTTACGCGTTCGCTTTTTAATTATTATCTTATAGTTAAATCGCGTAAACTAAAAATCAACGTTCAATATAAACGGACACCAAACAAATTAAAGTTTACATCAAGCAAGTGTTATATGATTATTAGGGGTATAATTTATTACTTTTTGTAATTCACTTTTTGTTGGTTACGTAAAACGCTTACGTTTCGCAATAAATTACATTCGGGCATACCCGGAAGCACCTTTACCCATCTACACTCAAACCAATACCCACATTTATACCCAATACACAAAAATTAATTCATTTTATCATGCTATGTCATCTTAAAACCGGACCTAGTGTGTTTACACAAGAAATAAACACAAAACTCCCACTAACTCTTATTTTGCACATGATAACTCTTACACACTAGTACCTTATTAACACATCTCCATAAATTGGCTTGTCACTAGTCCTTTCCCCCTCTTAAGAACCGTGAGCTAGCATGGGGAGGAGGAGAAGGCTTCTTACACATTGTACTCAACCCACTTCATCCCATGGTTTCATTTTGGTGGTTTAAGGTTTCCATCTTTCTATAACTAGCAAGTCCTATGTTCAATTAACTCTCACACTCCCATTCCTAGTAACTTTCAAACAAATACTCTCTCTAAATCATAACCAAACCCACGGCTCACTATTATAGAGCTAGGGTTTTCCTATAAACTTCTTTTACAAGTATTCCAAGCATACAAGCCTTTTGTCCAAGTGGAATAATTAAATCCATCTTGATTTGTTAGATTAATTGTGGATCAAACGGTGATTGAAAGTAATTGTGTGGTTTGGTGAGTTGTCTTTTGAGTGTTGTAAGTCTTGAAACTACACGGGATTTTACAACTCTTGATAAAAACGGGAAGACAATTGAATGTTTCACGGGATTTTACAAATCAAAGAGATAAACCGTATAATTTACTTTAGCAAATTTGAGTTTTGAATTGAGTTCAAGTGAATTAATTTTCCTTTTAAAAGTTGTTAAATCGCCTTCTAAAGACAATTGTTAAATCGCCTTGTAAAGGAAGTTGATAAATCGCCTTGGCTTGGAAAACTGTTAAATCGCCTTCTATAGGAAATTGTTAAATCGCCTTGTAACTAGAAGTTGATAATTCGCCTTGCAATGGAATCTTGATAAATCGCCTTGTACTAGGAAACTGCTAACTCGCCTTGCACTAGGAAATTGTTAATTCGCCTTGCACTAGCACTTTGTTAATTATCCTTCAACTGCCAATTGCTAAATCGCCTTGCACAAGAAACTTACTAACTCGCCTTGTACAAGAAAATTGCTAACTCGCCTTCAATAGGTACGAAAATTAAATCTTTCAAAACACAAAAAAACTCACTTTTGATCATTTTTACCCAAAATTTCTTGTACAACTAGTATTACTAAGCCTATAGGTACCTTAAAAATGCAAAATTTATGGATTTTAAGCCAAAAATTTTAAAATCAAGAATTGTACTTTTTAAAGCTATTCGAACACAAAAGTTAAACAAAAATGATATTTTTCTTGATTCAAAGCATGTACACCTATATCTTAAAGATACTAGATCAGATTTACCTTTGTAAATGATCTTTTAGTGTACCTAAACAGCTTCGAAAAAAAGAAGAAATAGTACGGGTTTAAAAAAATAACTAAGAAACAAAACACAAAAACTTAACAAATCACTCCATGGCTCTTGATACCAATTGTAGAATATGCTAGCAATCTATAACATCAAATACCAATGAAGAAATTCTAGAGAGAGAAAGTGGATGGGAGGAAGGTTCTAGTGAGAGAAAGTAAGAAAGAAAGAAAGATTAGATTATGTGTAAATAAAACCAACCAACCAACCAACACCCTCTCCATGTATGGAGAGGGTATTTATACTCATACATGTAACCGACCATGGGCCTCTCAAAAGGCTTTCCATGGACCTTTAGCCTGATTAGCTTTCAATCTTAACCTTATGATTAATCTACGAGCTACGACTATCTATATTGGTAGTGACCGATACTTTTCGTGTTTCTAACAAAGTCTTCATAGATTACCCTTGGTGGTTTGTATGATGGAGTATAGAGTTCTTTGAATTCTATTTCAGAAAAGGTCTGTTGAGGTGCAATGATGTTAGGTTTCTTCTAGTAACTTTCTACACCAAGCTGTAAATCCTCGCACGTCTTTTGATGATGAGACTTCTTATGAACATACGAAGAGCCATAATAAAGTCAACAATGTCACTTTTGTTGAGATGGAACAGCTTGTGTTAAACAACAAGAATCATCATGTCTTCAATGTCGTTCAAGTGTAGATCTACAAAATCACCTTCTTTAAACTTGTATAGCTGTCGATCAGCTCTTTTCACCACAACTTCTTCCAAGTGACCATATCCATGCAGTTTCTTGACACTAACACTCTTTACACCAAGAATTTTCTGAGTGGAATAGACATTATGCTTGAAATATTGTTCATCTGAGATCTGTACCAAAGTTTATGTCTTTCACGTTAATTGTTGGGAATTATACATTCCTGTATAATTGATTTGATGAGACAAAGTAAATACAAGAATGAAACAAGAATCAAACATCTATACCAAAGCTTACGCCTTTCACCCCAATGCTTGATCCCCTTTGCAGCGTCTTTATCATATGCATGCTTGATAGCACTCCAAAGCGCATGTTTTTAATTCCTACAATTTTATACCGAGCTGCTTTTGTCTTCGTGATTGATGTAGTGTACGTTCTCTCTGGATCAGAAGATTTTAGATACTCCAGATCGTTGTTGAAGAAGTAATCAGTAGCAATGGTTAGATGGCCTGGGTGACCTTGAAGAGGAAAAGGTTTGGATAGGTCAAAGGGGTAACGATCTCCTTCAAGATTATTCCAATCAAGTTTGTCTGTCAATGCATTGAAACACTCTTGGAAGTTGTACTTAAGCTTGATGCTGCTAGTGCAAGTGCCTTTAAGATGATTATAGGCAGGTCCTAACAAGAGATCTTGAGTAAGATTGTCAATCTTGAGTCGATTCTAATCATACTTGGAGAAGTTAATTGGAGTGGCCATTAGATCTTTGAAAATGAGAGGATCCTTTGTAGCAGATACCATATGGTTGAACCAAGGCTCTTCAGGTTAACCAAGTACAACTTGACACTTGTTCCATTCTGGATCAGGAGTAGGAGGCCTTGGAGGTTGCTTGAACCATTCTGGATTCGAAGTCTTATCTGTCTTGGGTTCCGAAGTGTCTTGTGGTTGATCATCATCACGAACCACATCTTCACCCGCAGTGTTGAATGCATCATCCATTACTACCTCAACAATTAGTTCTTTAACCGATTCCTTTGCAGATACAGACTTACCAATTTTAGAACCTTTTGATGGAGCTTTACCTGTAGGGGTTTCCCTTGTGTGATGGTTTCTTTAAGAAGACTCTAACTCTTTGTTCTTTACCCCGCTTTGTCTTCTTACCCTGGTTTTGGTCCTGCTGGAGGAGTCATCATCATCATCATACATCATCATCAATCATCATGCTTTCTTTTAATGGTCTTAATTGTGTTTAGTAACTCCATTAACATGGCATTTTCATCCTCATCGAAAGCTTCTATGAGTGCATGTTCAATTTATTATTAACAGGATTTTCTGTTTAAAAGACCGTGTTGTCATGCATGCGTCCTGTAGAAGCGCTTTTTGATCATACAATTTAAGTGTCGCCTTATCTGTGGACTTAATGGTATACTTTTGCATATTTTGCTTCTCTGCTTGTTCCCTCTTGATCTTAAGAATCTCTGAAGCATTCTTCTTGATCCGGGAATTGTTTTAAGATTAACTGTTGGAGTCTAGATCTTGCTTGACTCAAAAGCTGGCTTCCCAGAGTGTTTCTGGATTAAGTCTGCAGAGTGTTTATGTAGAGTCTTTTGAAGAGCATCGCCAAGTTTGGATCCAAGATAATCATCAACAACATTTAGAACTTGGGACTTGAGAGTAGCAAGAGCTTCAGCATAGCTATTAAATATTTTTTATGCTTAGACACATCCTTTTTCTAATTTTTGGCACTCTTTTTTAGTGAACAGCAGTGAATGCATCGGATTCAGGACAGCAGTGATGATGATAGGAAGATTACGGTTGTGATTGTGTATGGGAATTGTGTGGTTGTTTGTTGCACGATTGAGATGGTGGTGTCCCCAACTTGAGGCGGTAAGACAGTAATAGAAGCTGAGTATCAGTAAGAATTTCAAGTAATTGGTGGAAGATTGTAGTCCCAAAATCACTGTATTGAACCTCTGTACTGATGGAACTAGATCTGGGTAGTTTCTTGTTTATTGAATACTAAATAAAGAGCTAACAACTGCTTCTACAGAATCCTTAGTACACCAAGTCAAAGAAATATTAGAAGATATGTTAAAGATTGTGTACCAAATCCCAGATAAACTCACAAAACTGAAAAGATAGAAGAAGTGAAATTCAGTAGACTCGTTGACTTGATATTTAGTGCAGCAACATTCTTAACATTTTCAGCATCGCCCTTTCCTTCCCACACTTTTTCAACATCAGGTTTGGTTGCAATCAGTCATACACTCCTTTTCCTTTAGTCTCAATGGCTTAACAGTTTTAGGTTCTGCCATCTCTACATTCCAGAACCTTTCACATACGTATCTATACTTATCAAGATTTCATTCATCTATTAATTTTCAGCATCTGCATCATCAGTATCTTGATATCACTGATATGGACTACGGGCTCAGAAATCACCAAAATAGGTACACTAAGGACAGATGGAGACTGGATATGTGGAACTTCAGATTGGATTTCAATATCCAATAACTAGTTGATCTTAGCATCTGTGGTGTCCTTAATTGTACTAACTAAAGAAGTATCAGATGAAAGTTTAAGAAATTGATCACCAAAACTTAAAGATACAGATAAGCTGGAGCTTGTTGGAGGAAGTTCAGCTTTCTTGGCATCATCCTTTATTTCTTCAATCTTTTCAGCATCTACTTTGGCTACATCAGATATTTTGCCATCACCTTTTCCAGAATCTTCAACTTCAGCATTTAACATCTCTTCATCCTCATATTTGCGCACATGAGTCTTATACTTATAGATTTCATCTTCATCAGATTCAGTTTCAGCATCTTCATCATCAGTATCTTGAATGTCACTGATATGATCATCACCTTCGTCATCAGCATCACCATCTTTATCTTTCTTCTCTTTGTTATCAAAATTGAGTTGAGAATCATCAGAGTGTTTACTTTCATTCTTTGACCCCATTCAAGAATAACATTCGCTTCATAGATAACCTTTTCCCCATTGGGAACCCCTGGTTTAGTACTACTTCCCTTATGTGAGGTAGCGAAGACGATTGTGGACTCATCGGGAACCCCTGGTATCCTACCAGGTCCTTCACTTGAGCCTCTAGTACCTGGTTGTCTTCTGCTGGTTTTCTTGTTTTCTTTGAAGTTAAATATTGAACACCCCTAAGATTAAGCTTTGAAGCGCCTGGTTTTAGCTTTGGAGCACTTGGAGGGTCTTGAATAACTACGCCCCTAGTAATTCTACTACTAGCCTTTTTCTTAGCATGTTCAGGTTCTGACTCTTTAGATACATCAACTGATTCCTGAGAGACATCAGGAGTCTTCTTTCCTTGTGAACCTTTGCATCTGCTCTTCTTGGGGGGAATCTGACCAGTGGAATACTTGATAACATTTGGTAAGACTCTGACTGCTTGATTGCATCATTCAGCGTCATATCAAGAATAGGTAGTCCGTATTCCTGATAGTCTTCTGCAATGCTGATAAACTTGAGTCTGCTTACTATACCATCATCCTTTATTGTATGATAGTTTTGAAACTGTAGATTGGAGAGAGACTTGTGTTCTAAGAGGAAGTGATTGATGATGACTTTGGTGAATCGGGGGAATGGCATAGTTTCACGTCTTGATTTTGTGATCAATCTGGAAACTAAAGTCTTCCCAAATCAACTCATGATAGTCTACATTTTCTTTATAGAACATGCCCCACATTATGTCAATTCTGGATTTTATAAGTCTTTCATTGCTTTCAGTCTTCCTAGAGAGACATTTGTTGATAATTGCTGCCAGAGTTCTCCATGGCTGATGCATGTGATCCATATACTTGTGTAGTGGACCTTTATAGCCAAGGTCAGTAAGGAAGGTAAGAGTAGCATCATCATCTTGTACCTTAGTGAATTCTTCTCCTTCAACTCTTGGACAGATATCAAGAATCTTTCTAAAAACTTCAGCATTGACTTTGCACTTCTTGTTGGCCAAAAGGAATTCATAAGATTCTGAGTCTTTGACCTTCTTGGTAGTGTACCAAAATTGTTGCATAAAGATTTTAGGGACATCTGCAGAGATAGTGAATGCCTTGAAGTACGTGGAGTTCTTGATCACATCAATGATGACTTGAATTGTTTCTTCTTTTTGATGCACAGTGGTTTCCAGTCTAACATTGGTAGGGCTAATCTTGACTCTTTCATTAGATGGAACCCATTTTTCATCATGAGCAATAACTTGTTGAGTTTCTTGTGGATTTATGATTGTGATTAAGAATTAACCAATATAGTTTATATACACAACAGATATATTTTACTGACTAATTTGGTCATCCTTGATGATTTGATTGATTTAGAAATATGCTATGTTTAGGTTTCATGCAAACATGACAGTATTAATTCACTCTAAGGATAATTCACTCTAAGGATAAGTCACCTAAGGTCAATATTTAAAATCAACAAAAAAGGTCAACTAGACATTTCCAAGAGAACTTAGGACACACATTCAAACAGAGGGCAAATAATACACATTCAATTTAAACACAGATGAAATAAGACATAATAAGCAAGTATTACACAAATTTTAAAAAAATTTGGGCGGAGTTTCTTTTCATAAAATGTCATATTTCGCTTGGTTTATGTACCTGTCATGTTTCGCTAGGAATATGCCATACATATTTCACTCAGAATAAGTGATTACATGTGTCGCTATGAGAATTTCTAACAAGCATCATAAACCAATCAAGAAACTCACAGAATCAATTACCACATAGATACAACAACATTCGAGTATCTTAACTCAATTTTCGAGCACAACCATAGAAGAAACACGCATCAAATGGAATAGGGGACATCTAAGAGGCATTATACATTCACTTAGGGACATATAATAGTTAACAATCATACATGACATGATACCATGGCAACTTTTATTCCAAGAAATTAGTTTTGAGGCTAGGGACAATCTTTTCCAAGCAAAAGAGCTCCTAGGCAACACAAACATCTTACAAAGGGATAAAGAAGCATAGTCATAGCATTAACACACAAACCCAAAAACAAACACGCAACTAATACATGTTTCGCAAAATTTATCACAAAAGAATCGATCTAAAACTCAAATGGTTAAGATATATCTAAAATTGTTTTAACTACATCTAAGACGCACCCTAATGAGCAAAACCCCTTAATTAATTTGAAGAAACCTCAACTTTTTACTTATGAACCCTAATTCATTTTAATCGATTATGAGTGCAAAAAGGAGATTTAAACTAATTCTTTTACCAACATAATGTTAAGAGGGTTATAAACATATTAGAGTGTACCTTGGAGCTTTAAAACGAGTTTGATTTTTGAGTATGAACCGAGCGAAATGTGTAGAGGGAAAGTTTGGAGTGTTTGAAAATTTTGAAAGTGTTTGTTTGTGTGTTTCGTTCGAAACATGTACCACCAACTGGCCAACTTTTAAGTTTTGGCAAAAATGGCCCTTGTTGTTTATATCTTATTCTATTGACATGTTAAGCCCCTAAAGTTATACACTTAGCTCCTAAGTCCTAAATTTTGCCATTTTAGTCCCTAAAAGTTAAATCCAATAACATCTTAAGACCTTTTGAGTTGAAATAATATAAACTCCCCTTTAATTGATAATCTTTTATTGTTAAACACTTTTTCCTGTTTATTCTGAGATGACTTTTTGAAATATAATTTTTGAAAGAATTTGACTATTTCTCCCTCTTAAATAATGTCCCGTTTTCTATTTAAAAAGCTGTAGACATTGTTTGAGTGATAGAAAATTCATTTAAAATCTTTTTTGATGAGTAACTGATATGTTTAATTATTTTTCAAAAAACAACACCAATAAAAACAAAATTTCTCTTGTTTTACATAAATAAATGCACTGACACGTACACCCATTTGATTAGATAGCACGGGTTGTGTTGCAAAGTAAACATAAGCTTTGAATGAATATAAAGCAATTCATTCCCGAGAAAAATTCATTTCCTGTTGTGAGGTCAAGTTTTCTTTTTGGCGAAATACTTGCCTTTAAGTTGAAGACCGTGTTGCTATCTGAAATAACAGCAAGCCATTGACATGTTTTGAAAGCATTTGTAGCTTCTGCTCTAACTTCATTTACAGCCTCGTATCATTATTAAATAACATTTCTAAGGCCGTAAATGTTATCGGTTTTCAGAAGACATGTCATGTGCACCATATTTTTATGTTTTTATATTTTTTGATTTTTTTAATTTTCTATTTTCTTTTTTTTGAAAAGTTTATATAAAATGAAAAATCTTTTTAGGTTTTTCTGATTTTCTTATATACGTATGATACAGAGGATATGTGAAGAGTTTACCACCATTACTCTCCCTCTTCGTCTGTCAGCTTTTTCTAAGTCTTAGGAGACATACTTCTCATACCAAGCTTGTTGATAAGAAATTCAAGTCATTCTCGTACTAAAGGCTTAGTGAAATGTCTGCTAACTAATACTCTGTTTTAACAAAATACAGCTCAACCACCTCGTTCTCTACTTGCTCCTTGATAAAGTGATGTCTGATGTCAATATTCTTGGACCGAGAGTGTTAGACGTTGTTGCAGCATAAAGTAATAGCACTTTTATTATCACAGTACAGAGGTATCTTGTTGAACCCAAGGCCATAGTCAGTTAATTGTGATCTCATCCAAAGTATTTGAGCACAACATCCTGACAAGGCAATGTATTTAGCTTATGTACTAGATATGGCGGTGCTCTTTTGTTTCTTTGACGACCAACTCACTAATCTATCTTCCAATAGCTGCATACTTCCATACGTACTTTTTTGGTATCTTGGCAACCCGCATGGTCAGCATCCGCAAAAGCTGTTAAAGCAATGCAAGAATCCTTTGAATACCACAGACCTATATTTATGGTTCCTCTTAGGTATCAAAATATTTTCTTAACCGCATGTAAGTGCTTTTTGGTAGGCTTTGCCTGATATCGGGCACACATGCACACAGCAAATACAAGGTCTGGTCTACTGGATGTGAGATACATAATGGTGCCAATCATTCCACGATAACATGTAGGATCAACGGATTTCCCTTATGGATCTTCATCTAGTTTAGATTTCTCTACCATTGGAGTATCCACTCGGTCACAGGTTTCCATACCATACTTTTTAAGTGATTCAAGAGCATCTTTGGATTGGTTTAAAAAGATGCCTCTAGGACTCTGTGAAATTTACAGTCCAAGAAAGAATGATAGTTTGCCCATCATCAACATCTTGAATTTTAAACACATGATTTTAGAAAATGAATCACAAAGATCAGGTTTAGTGGAGGCAAAAATAATATCGTCGAAATAAATTTGTACCAGTAATATGTCTTTGCCTTCTCTCCTGATGAATAATGTAGGATCAATGGTGCCTTTTGAGAACTTCTGGGAGAGTAGAAACGATGAGAGCAAATCAAACCAATCCCTTTGTGCCTGCTTTAACCAATAAAGAGATTTCTTAAGCTTGTACACATGGTTGGGTTTCTCTAGATCTACAAACCCGTCTGGTTGACTAACATATACCTCCTCACGCAGTATACCATTCAAGAACGCGGTCTTCACATCCATTTGATAGACGATCATGTTCATATGAGCAACGAATGCAATAAAGATACGGATGGCCTCAAGTCGAGCAACAGGAGCGAAAAACTCCTTAAAGTCTATGCCTTCTTCCTGACGATATACCTTCGCTATCAAACGAGCCTTATTTTTCAACACACCTCCCAGTTCGTCTAATTTCACCTTGTATATCCACTTCATGTAATAATCGTAACACGATCCGGACGAGGTACCAGCTCCTAAACTTTAAGACGTTCAAACTCATTGAGTTCTTCTTGAATGGATTCAATCTAACAAGATTCTGTCAATGCTTCTTTATAACTCTTGGGTTCAACGGAAGAAAGGAAAGCATCAAAATAACATAATAGGGCTTCATCTTGTAGTTGATGTCGAGTAGAGACCGGTCTAGAAGGATCTCCAATTACATTATCAAGCGGGTGATCTTTGGTCCATTTGTTGATATGTTTGGGTGGTTGGTTGACTGAGTGCACATTGTTTGGAATAACAACTTGAGAAGAGGATTCTTTAGAACTTGGTTCTGGAATTGGATAATCAACATAGGGATTATTATCCATGTGTGCAACTTTAATGTCATGGCCAGCTTCTTCAACACTGAGAGGAATCACTGGAGTTGGTTTTTCTTGATTTGTTTCTGAGGTACTTGTATATGGTGCATGTTGATCAATTATAGTTGAGGAAGGTGTACCGATTGAAACAGCATGTTCTGGAGCAATGACTGCAGGAACTTGAGGATCAACACATGATGGAGGATTAAGGTACTCATCAAACATCGACTGAAACAATATTTCCCAGTCTTTCTTTGTTGGTGGGACATATGGAGTTGAAGAAGGAATGTTTTGTACGAGTCCTGAACTGATTGTTCTAGGAGTCAAAAGTTTAGGCCTGGCTCCTGAACTGAATTGTTCATAAGCCATTGTTGTCAACTCATCAAAATCAACATGAATAGTTTCAATGATTAAACGAGTCCTTTGTTGTAGATTCAAAATTCTTTCTTTGCAAGAGCGTAACCAACAAAGATTCCTATATCAGCTTTAGGTTTTAACTTACCAAGATCTTCACCCTCATTAGTGGGATAGCAAAGAGCACCAAAGACATGAATGATGAATATCTAATACCATAATTGATGAGGGAAAGAGAGGTGTTTCTAGAGAGACAGTGGTTGGATGAACACTTTAGAGAGAGAAAGTAAACATGAAAGGAAAATGCATTAAGTGTATGTGTAAAATGAACAACCAACCACCTCTCCAAGGCATGGAGAGGTGTATAAATACCTCAATATGGCCGGCCATGGATAGGCTTTACATGGGCTTTCCATGGGCTTTTCCTAACTTGGCCTATTAAGGTTCCAAATAATACTTAACAAGCTAACGACAATTATCTATGGAGTGACCGATACTTTCCTAGGATTTTCATATTCCTAACAATCTATGAAGGTCATCGTTCTTGTGCTCGCAGACTTCTTTTTCTTTTTTTTTTCTTGTGAATATGGCGTAGTGATCATTGACTTTAGGCTTTGACTTGTATATTGACTTGACATGAATGTGATCTTGAACTTCTTGAGATCATCAACCAAGAATAATCTCTTTTCTCCATCTTGTAATCTTTGCCATCTTGTGTACTTGTGATTTTTGGACCGACATGCTCATACTTTTCTTGAGACTTTTACTTGAAAGCTTTAATAATAATACGTCTTTCTTGAGATTCTTCAACTTTAACATTTCGTCGCTTTTAGAAGGACGTACGGTATCAGAGTAGCAGAAGTCTTGAAACATGTACTTCAGCTTTCATGATGTCTTTATAAATGCCGGTCGAGTATGAGCATGTGGCAATGAATCTGTGAGTTTGCTGGAACTAGGTACCTCCACATCCATCTTTATATAGTCCTGAAATAAAACAGTTAGCAATAAAGTTTAGGGACGCATATGGCTTTGTCATTCGCCCGTGTTTGGTTGGATTAACCTTTGAATTGGTGAGGATCGACCTGTGATCAGGTAGATTCAATTTATGAAGAATCTCCTTGACAGCATTTCCAGCTTACAGTATTGAATCTTTCTAACACATGTGTATTAGATTCATCGTACTCAGCATGTTCTCATTATCAGAACGTATCAAAGCAGACAACACGATAAGAGTGAACCAGCGAGTTACTATCTCACCGATTGAAATAAAAATTGATTTGAAAAATCAATCGACGTGTCACTTGCTAAAGTGGTTTTGTGACACATCAAGAGTGTTAATCCTTTCAAAAGTTCACCATCAATCGTCAATTCATATACTGGAACAAGTTTGATTCATTAAGAATCGCACCATCGTTTCTTTCCAGTTGTCACAAGTTTGATTCATATAGAATCGCACAAGTCACCTACCATGAGCTTGTTTGATGTTGGCTCAAGCAGGATTTCCATCTTCACTGTGAATACTTAAGTATCACTCGGATGTTCTGGCAAAATCACAGGACTCTTAGGTTATTACTTGTTTTCATAATGTGTGAACATAGCAAGCATAATTTTGACAAGTGTCCTAATGAGATTTATGGATGATCTCTTTTGGCTCTAGACTCAATAGTGCACTTTGGTTTTAGTGATCGGAGGCTGGAGCAGACTGCCACCTTTTCAATACCAACTAACTCGGAGTGAGAAAGTTGATAGAAATGCGTGTAATCTCCGTGAGAAATGAAACAAAAATCTTTTGAGAGATTCTGAGTGGCTAGGGAGGGTTGTGCATTGCATCACTGGGTCCATGATGTCAGTCTTCAATGTCAGCAATCATCTTTGTGATTCTTGACAGCAGATGTATTGACCCGGTTTCTGCCTAAGTGTAAGGATGGCTTCTTTCTTTTCACCCTTTATCTTAACTTTTCTTTTTAATTCTTCAACCCCTTCAGCGCTTACCGAGACTTCATAACTAGTACCTTGTTGGGTTTGTTCCAGTACTAGCTCCATCTCAGTCGACACTTTTCCCTTATTCTCACTTTTACTCTTTTTTCATACCTAAGGACTACTACACTATCTTGTGGAATATCCCTGGGTAGATCCCTCCGGTTCTGGCTGGATCATGGGAATGAATACCTAAACTAAACCACCTTATAACTCTAATACAGTAAATTAAATGGTCGGTCTTTGGTACTTCCACATTTCAGCCAACATATAACCATTTGCTCCCCCTTTATATGTGCATCGATTAATTGAAAGATTTTAGCACATATATGGGATAGCGTACACTAGAGATCTTAAAATTCACATCTTTAGCCATATATTTTAATCATATTTTCTCCCCTTATCAAAAATATTAAATCTCTTAATATTTTGCATATCAAACGATTCAAATATAACTGCTTACGGGGAAAAAATGTCCATTATTAACAAGTCGTATTAGGAACATTTTTCATGCTCCCCCTTAAATTATGAGGGAATTATATGGTGTTTGAGTATGTTAATTTGAAAAAATTTGAATTTACTAAGAAATTCTTGAAAATTCATACTAAAACACTATATATGCCTAATTTTTAAGTCTACACTACACATTTATATATTCATAAGATTATGTATGAGACATGATCTGGAAATATTCAAACCGAAAATAACAAAGTCATTCTGTCCATGTCAGCAATCTGTAGTCCGTCTCGATAATCTCCATTTAGAAGTTGTCTTAGCTTCCTCCCGAACCAGCAATCCTTTCTTGAGTAGATTCAAAGCAGATGTGCAAGCCGCATCAAGCAGTCTTGATGTATAAAGCCTAAATAACTAAAGTACACAACTAAGTCAAAACCGTAACACCAAAGTCAATTAAGTCCCGGATGTCTGTATTTCTCCTTACACGATAGTGATGATATAAATTGAAACACCAAAGTCAACTAAGCCCTGGATGTCACGATTATTCCCTCTAAGTAGTCGAAATGATAACACCTAAGTCAACTAAGTCCCAAATGTACTCATTTCTTTCTGCAGAATACTGGCTATCTTAAGGAATCATCATACTTATCAAACCTATGTGTACCTCTTTTGTCAACTAATTTTACTCTCTTTAAAAAATAAGCTTAGTGATTAATCGTTTGAGGAATCATTTCTTGAATCAGTAACCAATCTTCTCACTTTTAGAATAAATCTTCTTACAACACTTCCCCCTGGTATCTCAAATAATGCATACTAAAAATAACAAAGATATCTCTTCCCCCATGTAGATGAAATATTGCACCCAAAAGTAACAAGTTAAAACACTAATTTTCTCTATGGTTATGATATTCGTCTTCCTAGAATGGCCTAAAATCAGAGAAGGCCATGGACTCTATCACGTGTACTTGTTGTACATTCTAGTGTATCTACTCCTTCCCCCTTGCTGGTTTCGATACCTCAGAATCAGAAAAATCTTATACGCACATATACTTGAGATCGTGTTTGAAGAATTAATAAGCTTAAATCTATTTCGTGAGAATTAAATTCAAGGCATTTAAAACTATGAAAGTATTTCCAAGCATTCCTAAGTCTTTTACAAACTATGAGGTGTTGGAAATATTGATCGTCTGTAGTTTAAAGCCTGAATTCACTAAGTCTCAAAGTGCAAATAAGTCTCTAAAGATTGAAACAAATGACATCGAAAGCCCTTGTAGTTAATATAAATTGTGCAAATAAGTCTCTAAAGATTGAAACAAATGACATCTAAAGCCCTTGTAGTTAATATAAATTAACTCCCCTTTAAATTATTATTCGTCATTATCAAAAACTTTATCTGTTTATTCTGTGACTTATTTTGAATGACCGTTTTAAAATATTAATTGATGAAGCTTTCTCCCCCTCAAATAATGACCCATTTTTTATTTAAAGAGTTGTTGTCATTGTTTAAGTGGTCGAATTGTCTTTGAAAATCCTTTTGTGATTACTAAAAGCACTGATTCATTATAAAGACAACTTTTTACCAATAAAAATAAGATTTCTCTTGTTTTGACAAATAAATGCACTGACACATACACTTATTATATATAAGAAGCACGGGCTGTGTTGCAAAGTAAACACAAGCCTTTGCATGGTCATAAAGTAGACCATGCTCGAGAATAAATTCCCATTGAGAGGTCAAGTTTTCTTTTTGAAATACTTGCCTTTAAGATGATGAACGGGTTGCTATCTGAAATAATAGCAAGCCATTTTTGGCATGTTTTGAAAACTTTTGAACTTCTGCTCGAACTTCATTCATAGCCTTGTATCATTATTAAATGACATTTCTTAGACCGTAAATGTTATCGATTTTCAGAAGACATGCCATTATTACCTCTTTTTTATATTTTTCTTGTTTTTTTAATTTTTTTTATTTGGTTTAAAGGGTTTTATATTTTTGTATTTTATTTTTTTAAAGGTTTTAGAAAATGAAAAATCTTTTTGGTTTTTCTGGTTTTTAATATATATACATATTATATACAAAATATTTGAATAGGTACCACCACTATTCTTCAGCTTCGTCTGCCAATTGTTTCAGGGTTTTTGGCGTAAAACTTCACATTCCCAGCTTGTTGATAAGAAATTCAATTCTTACTCTGCCAATGGCTTTTGTGAAGATGTTCGCTAGCTGATACTCCGTATTGACAAAGTAAAGCTCTACTACTCCGTTCCCAACTTGCTCTTTTATGAAGTGGAATCTGATGTCAATTTGTTTTGATCGAGAATGTTGAACATTATTGCAGCATAAGGCAATAACGCTTTTGTTATCCCAGTAAATTGGAATTTTATTAAATCCAAGGCCATAGTCGGTAAGTTGTGATCTCATCCAAAGGACTTAAGCACAATAGCCAGACAAGGCTATATATTCAGCTTCCATACTAGATATCACAGCGCTTTTTTACCTTTTTGATAACCAGCTAACAAGCCTGTCTCCTAATATTTGCATACTTCCATATGTACTTCGTCTAGTATCTTAGCAACCCCACATAAACAATGTCTGCATAAGCTGTTAGAGCAATAGAAGAATCCTTTGGATACCAGAGTCCCCTATTAACGGTTCCTCGTAGGTATTTAAAGATTTTTTAACAACATGTAAGTGCTTTTCGGTAGGCTTTGCCTGGTACCAGGCACACATGCATACAGCAAATGTTAGGTCTGGTCTACTGGCTGTAAGATACATAAGGGTGCCAACCATTCTACGATAATGTGTAGGGTCAACGGCTTTCCCTTGTGGATCCTCAACTAGTTTGGATTTCTCCACCATGGGAGTATCAACGAGGTCACTAGATTCCATACCATATTTTTTCAAATATTCAAGAGCATATTTTGACTGGTTTAAAAAGATGCCTCTGGGACTTTGTGATATTTATAGTCCTAGAAAAAAATGATATTTTACCCATCTTTGACATCTTAAACTTTGAACACATTGTTTTTGAAAATTGGTCACATAGTTCAGGTGTAGTAGACGCAAAATCATCAACATAGATTTATACCAGGAGAATATCTTTGCCTTGTCTTCTGATGAATAATATGGGATCCACGGTTCCTTTATAGAATTCCTAAGAGAGTAGAAACTTCAACAATAGATCGTACCACGTGCGAAGAGCTTGTTTCAACCCATAAAGAGCCTTCTTAAGCTTGTACATATCATTCGGATTGTCTTGATCCATAAACCAGTCCGGTTGGCTGACATAAACTTTTAGAGCAAAATGTCATTCAAAAATGTCGTCTTAACATCCATTTGGTAGATGAACATATTCATGTGAGCAGTAAATGCAAGGAAAATTGGAATAGCATTATGTCTAGCCACTAGAGCAAAGGATTCCTCAAAATCAATTCCCTCTTCTTGACAGTAACCACGAGCAACCAATCAAGCCTTTTTCTTTTGAATCCCTCCTAAT
Source organism: Tanacetum coccineum (assembly GCA_026074375.1). NCBI lineage: Eukaryota > Viridiplantae > Streptophyta > Magnoliopsida > Asterales > Asteraceae > Tanacetum > Tanacetum coccineum. The sequence goes on along the minus strand of BQNB010029455.1, from coordinate 19,615 downwards.
TCATCAAGTTTCACCTTGTAGATCCATTTTAAAGTAATAATCATCACTTTATCTGGACGTGGAATGAGTTCCCAGACTTCAAGACGTTCAAATTCATTTAGCTCCTTTTGCATTGCTTCAATCCAACATGATTAAGTTAATGCATCTTTATAAGTATTTGGTTCAACTGATGTGAGGAAAGCATCATAGTAACAAAATAAGGCTTGTTTATGGAGTTGGAGTCTTATGGAAACAAGTCTTTTGAGTTCACCGATGATGTTGTTTAAAGGATGATCCTTGGTCCATTTGGTAACGTGTTCTGAATTAGGAGCAGCAGTGTGCACAATGGTGGGAATAACGTCCGAAGAAGAAGATTATTCAGAATCATTTTCTGGAATTAGAATGCCAAAGAATGGATCGTTATTCATGTGTGCAACATCTAAGTCGTGATTCTATTCTTCAACATTGTTAGAAATGACTGGTCATTGTGTTTCGAGTGAAGTTTGTGAGTTACTAGCAGATGGTGCATCTTGGTCAACAGTCGTTGACGAAGGTGAATCGATTGAAGCAACGGGTTCTGGAGCTACTGCTTTAACAATTAGAGCAATTACTTCATGGGCTGGGTGATCAACACTTGATGGAGGGTTGAGTAATTCATCAAACAGTGGTTGAAACAAAAGAACCCAATCAGTTATTAAAAATGTGGTACAAATGGTGTTGAAGGAGGAGGGTTTGGCACGAGTCCTGAACTGATTGTTGTAGGAGTCATTTCATGAAGTGCGGGTTCTAAACTGCTGTGTTCAGAAGCCATAGCTGTCAGCTCATCAAAATCTACATGAATTGTTTTGATGATTCGTCTAGTACGTCGATTGTAAATTTGAAATGCTTTCTTTGTGGATGCATAGCCAATAAAAATACCAATATCAGCTTTCGGTTGTAACTTTCCCAAATTATCGCTATCATTTTTCAGATAAAAAAGTGCACCAAATACATGGAAGAATGATAAGTTGGGAAGTTTGTCATGTAAAAGCTCATATGGTGTTTTGCCGTAACGAAGACGTATGATGGAACGGTTTTAGGTATAACATGCGGTAGCAACTGCTTCTGCCCATAAGAATAACAGAGCTTTTGCATAAATCAACATTATGCGGGCAACTTCAATTAGCGTACGATTACGTCTTTCATTGACACCATTTTGCTATGGAAAGCGAGCAACAGATGTTTCATGAGAGATGCCAACCTTCTCATTCCATTATATGTTCTGATTTGTCAGACAGGTGCCTTAATCCGCACGTTGATCATCTTGAGAAACTTGATTATGAAATTTGAAGCTTCATCTTTTGATCTTAAGCACTTTACCCATGTAAACCGAGAGTAATCATTGACAATGACGAGGATGTACTTCTTTCCATTAATACTTGCGACACGCATTGGGCCACAAAGATCCATGTGTAAAAGATAAAGTTTTTCTTGGTTGGTGTCTTTAGATTTAGGTTTGTGGGGGTTCTTCTTGCTTTTGCCCATTGTATAAGCAGAAGAAAGATGGTCCTTTTCAAATTTCAGCCTAGGGAGACCACAAACAAGACCATGTCTAGCTAAATGGTTAATTGTACTAAAGTTCAGATGAGACAGACGTCGATGCCATAGCCATGACTTAGTCTTTGAGGCCTTTAACAATGGACATATAGGAGAGGACGCCATCATATCTCCAAGAGATAGTGTATACAGATTGTTGACTCGAGATCCAATCAATAGATCAACACCTTCTAGATTATGAATGAAACAAGTGTGTTGACGAAAAGCAACTTCGAGGTTCGAATCATAGAATTTCCTAACGGAGAATAAGTTGTGTCTAAATCCTTCTACGTAGTAAACCCTTGAGATTGTAACATTCCCAATCTGATAATTACCATAACCCATTATCTTTACCACGTGATCATTTCTGATTTTGACAGTACCCAAAAATTTGTTGACGAAATTGATGAGCTGAGAGCGATCTCCGGTCATATACTTGGAGCAGCCGAAGTCCAAATACCAGAGAATAATTTGGACAACCTTCATTCATCAAGAGAGGAAGATGGAACATCGGAAACTATGGATCCCTAAGATTTACTGGGTTCCTTGTTGTTAGTAGATATAGATTTAATAATCTTAGGTTTGCTAACAGGAATATTAGTTTTAGATTTCCTAGGTTTCCTTGAGTAAACCAATGTTACTACATGCTTAGGTGTATCAGTTTCTAGATCAATTGGTTTCCTAAAGGGTACTTCAGCAGTTGTGGTAATCCTAGTTAAAGGGAACGCATTTCCTACTATAGTGAAGGTCCAACCAGTAGGTCTCCAAATGAATCCAATTTTTGTGAACACCTTTCTTGTTGGTTTCCAAACTTTTCTCTTTGAACTTTTCTTAACAGATTTAGATTTAACACGAGCATTCACATCATTGATAAAATTAAGAACACACAAATCATGTTATCAGAAAGCATGCAACCATTACACTTAACACATAGAAGTTCAGAATTCACATTAAGCTTGGAATGCTGCACATTTGCATTTCCTTTAGGTTCAACAAAACAATTCTTATTTTTCAAACTAGATTTAACTGTCCTAGGATGGGCTTCTACTTTATTCTTCTGATAACTACATGGTTTTCGTTGAATCTTATCTTTCTTTGTATTGCCTGAAGACTATGATCCGCTAGCATTAGTAGACGGTTTTACTCCTGTAGAAGACAACATAGGTTTGTTAGAAACTAGGTTTGATGAAGAAGCTATTTTTGTGTTTCCTAAGGATGTGACGGGCTCAGTGAATCTAACTCTTTTGTCTTTGTTCTTTGGGGTCACAACCACAAATTTATCACTTGAATTGTTGATGCTAGGGCAGGTTTGTCTGATTATTATATGCAACTCCTGAATTCGTTTGGTATACTTACAAGCAGATTCTAATGAATTATTTAGAGGATTTTGTAATTTTCCTTGTTCAACTACTTCCCTAAGAATCACATCTTGTTCCTGAGTGTGCCTAAGGTAGTCAGAGTGAGCTGTCCTATTATTCAATAATTTAGGGGCTATTGTTTCCACATCAAATTTAAGCATTTCTAGAGCAATAGTGTGTTTAGTAACTATATTATCAGCTAAATCTTTTCCTTTAAGTTTCCTTATTTCATCCTTGAGAGATGTAATGACCAAACCTTTTTCCTAAAGACTTACATTTAAATTAGAGATTTCTACAGACTTTTGATTGACTTGATTAATTAAAGCATCAAAATTTTCTTTTGATCGAATACGTGTTGGTTTAATCGAGTCATAAAGTTGCTTATAAGTCTGTTTCAATTATTCATTTTTAGCAATAAGTTTTGACACCCTATGATCCAATTCAATATTTATCGTTTCAATCTCCTCTATGCCTTTTTGACCTTATCCTCATTCATATTTAAAGATTTAATTCTCTCTTTCAACTTCCTTATGACCGTGTCTTTCTCTTGTGATTGAGCTTTCAATTCATTTAATTCAAAGTATTGATCAAAATTTGGAGCACTTTGATTTGAAACAGAATTGTCCCTTTGAAATATTTCCTGATTAAGTTGAGTATCAACTTCTAAAGAGATGCAATGTTTTTCAAGAGTTGTATAACTTCTGAACAGTTTATCGTAAGTCTCTTTTTTTAATGAAATCCTTTTTGTTGAGAAGCTCAGTCTCAAGTTTGAGACATTTTTCACATTCATGCACATTCACATAAGCATTATTCACAGAAGAATTCACAAATATTCACAATATCTTTTTTAATGACTTGTTCCAAGAGTCGTTCGTTCTCATTTAAAATTTGATTAATTTTAACTTTAAACATTTTGGACTCTAAACGATGTTGCTCGACAGCCTGTTCCATTTGATGAAATACATTTTGGACTTCAGTAAGTTCATCAATTAAATATTGATTGAATGTATAGAATATGTACTTCAATGCTTTTACAAATGGAATAATTTCATCCCTAAAACAAGCTTTTGTATGTTCAAACCCCCACGAGCCCTCAGTGATGGTTGTGACCATGGTTCTTTCTTTGACAACCACGTCAAAGACAGCAAGATGGTGTTTAAGTTTCTTCAAACTCATATTTACCATGCCGACTTTAGGAAGTTCTTTTCGAACATCGACTTTGGTGGGTCTACAAGAAGGACTAGGATCTGAAGAATTCATAGAATTCTGAGACCAAAAGGCTTGTTCAGCAGATAATTCAGTTTGTGGAACAAATTGTTTTTCAAAATCTTAAGAAATTTGGTTGAGAACAACATAATCAACTGGTGTGGTATTAAATTTCTTTTGTAAAACCATTGGATCTTGTTGTTTTAAAAGCATTTATAACGACTCTCTTCAGTAAACATTAGGGTCTCTTCAGAGTCGGGAATCACAATAGCACTAGTGCTCTTAATGACATTACCATCATAAAGCTTTGGTTCCAACAGCTGGGCTTTCTTCAGATAAAAAAGGATTTTGAGTACCTAGAGCTTATTTAGTTGTATGGTCATAGAAAAACTATGGTTTTGTCAACATATGAACAGTTTATGCTGATTGATCTCTTTTATAAACAATATTATCCAGCTGTTTGATCTTCTTTTCTAAAGCAATTTCTCTATCAATGTTTCTATATTCTTCTTTCTTGAAATCATTTTTGAGAAGAGTAACTGTTTACATTAAAGATTATTTCTCTTTTAATTATTCAGAAAGAGTTTGTTTAAGACGATCAATCTCGACAGACTGTTCACATGAATCTGAAACGTTATCTCGACTTTTTAAATCAACATTTTGTCCTTCTTTCAAAACTTTAACTTGTTCTTTATATCTTTTAAGCTTAGCGGTTAAAGTATCATTGACACTTTTATTGTCCAGATTAATCTTGGTGTAATTAATTACTTGGATTTTTAGTTGTTCTATCACAGATAATATCAGTGTATCTTGTTGTGCAGAGGAGTTTGAATTCTGAACAGCTGCCTGTTGTGTTTCATGCACATATTAAGAATAAGGAATGATATTGCTATCACTGGTTATTTTAGTTTCTGAATGATTCACAACACTCGACTGTTTAGAAGACGGCCTCGCCTGTACACCTTGATTTATCATATTGTTATCTATATTATCAGGATTGTGTACCTCAACGAGAACATCTGAATCATAGTGAGATAAATTCGCCATGAGAGCAACTTTGGCAGTGTTGAGTTCATCACAATCAGAGTCATATGCATCCAAATCATCAGCTTGATAATCGGCATTGTGGGTAATGACTGTCTGTATGGATTGACCTTCTACAATTCCTGGGTCTGCCAAAAATGCTAGCTCTTCTTCATGTGGAATTTGACCATTTGATTAAGCTTGTACGAGCAGTACATTATCCTTAAACCAAGAATCATCCTATTTCTTTTTAGGTTAAGTGCATTGTTTGGACATGTGTCCTTCCCCTTTACAGTTGTAACAAATAACAGTCCTTTGTTTCCTAAAATTGCTTCCACTTGCTCCTAGAGTGTAGGTCCTAGTTATACCCATAGCAAAAGAAATTTGCCTCCCTTGTACTGGTTGTAAAGTCACTCTTCCATCATTAATGGTAGCTTGTTTCCTAAGGTTTGACGAATTCCTTAACTGGTTGTTGGTAGTAGGATAGCGAGATGTGACGATAGCTGATAGGAATGACATCATATGTTTGATGGCATCAAGTCTCCTTACTTGAACACTGGAACAGTTAGACCCAAGTCTAGTTGGGGAAATTCAGGTTGTTGGTTGTCAGTGGGAGCATATTCCAATTGAGGGATGGATGGTTATGGAGAATAAACAGTGTGGTAAACCAATGATTGATAATCATTGGATGGATAGGTGATTGAAAGAGGTGTTGATGATTGATTGGTTGAGTATTGTTAAGACTGATAAGATGATCCATACTATGGAGACTAATAGAGTGAAGCTTGTGGTTGAAATTAAGAGTTTTGGTATGAGTTTTTATGAGTTTGATAAAGAGACTAGTCATCTGATGGGTTGCAATCAAAGTAAGCGGATCAGAATTACGTTCATGCATTAAATGAACTTCATTTGCATGAAATTCGTGTTGTCCCAAGTAAGTATGAAGTTGATCAATGTTAGTTGTGTGCAAATCCCTAACCAGTTTGACATCTGTCACAAATTTGCTCCACTCAGAAAGAAGCGTATTTAAAAACTTAGTGTTTACTTAAATTTGTTCCAGTTTCACATTGTATATGTTTATGTCATTGAGTAGTAGTGAAAATCTCAAGTAGAAGTCACGTAATGTTTCCCCCTTCTTATAAGCAAACTTATTGAATTCATCATATAGTTTGCACTCTCTTTCTTGTTTCGTCAATAAAGTTCCTTACATGAGAAGTTGAATCCGTTCCCAAAGATTCTTGGCGATTCGATGATTGCTAAGAAGTGCATAGATCTCAGGTGGTAAACCTTGAAGAATGATATTTTTTGCCTTGACATCACAATCAGCTTGAATTGCATCCGTAGGAGACAATTCAGAGTATTTTCTTGGTCTAGTCACACCATTCTCTTCAATCATAGGCCAGATGAGTGGACCATTTTGAACGGATTCAAGAATCATTTGTCCATGTTGTCTATTCATCATGTATAACTCCATTCCACTTTTCAAAGAATCATACATATGCTTTTCCAGCATAGGTGGATGATTGTCAACACCCGAAAGAATCGCGTTATCAGCAAGAGTCGTCATTGAGAAATTTGTATGTTAAAAGATTACTTGTTTGATCGAACGGTGATTGAAAGTAATTGTGTTGTTATGAGTTGTCTTTTGTTTGTTTTATGTCTTGAAACTTATACGGGATTTTACAGTTCTTGACAAAACTGGGAAAACAAGTTAATGTTTCACGAGATTTCACAAGTCAAAGAAATAAACCGTATAATTTTTTGTTTTAGCAACTTTATGTGTTTTAACTTTAGTCCAAGTAAAGTTTCAAATTCGGTTCACAAAAACTGTTAATTAGGTTAACTGGAAAACTACTAATTAGGTTGACACTGGAAAACTGCTAATTAGGTTGACACTGGAAAACTGCGAGTTAGGTTAACACTGGAAAACTGCTAATTAGGTTGACACTAGAAAACTGCGAGTTAGGTTAACACTGGAAAACTACGAGTTAGGTTAATACTGGAAAACTGCGAGTTAGGTTAACATTGGAAAACTGCGAGTTAGGTTAACACTGGAAAACTGCGAGTTAGGTTGATACTGGAAAACTGCGAGTTAGGTTAACACTAGAAAACTGCGAGTTAGGTTAACACAAGAAAACTGCGAGTTAGGTTGATACTAGAAAACTGCGAGTTAGGTTGACACTGGAAAACAGCTAATCCAATGAACCTTGGTAAATTGCTAATCCGATGAACCTTATAAAACTGCTAATCCGGTGAACCTTGTAAAAACTGCTAATCCAGTGAACCTTGTAAATTGCTAATCCGGTGATAACTATGACGAAACACACAACTTGTAAAACATAAAAAAACACATTTTTAATAGTTTTTTCCCTAACTTTCTTGTATAACTAGTATTACTAAGCCTATAGGTACCTTAAAAATGCAAACTTAATGGTTTTTAAGCCAAAAATTTTGAAATCAAGATTTGTACTTTTTAAAGCTTTATGAACACAAAAGTTGAAGAAAAATGGCGTTTTTCTTGAATCTAAGCTTGTACACCTATTTCCTAAAGATACTAGATTAGATTTACCAAGGTAAATGATCCTTTAGTGTATACAAAAGCTTCGAAAACAAAAAGAACAATAATAAAATGACGTACGGTTAAGAAAGGGAAAACGAACAAAATAACAAACACAAAAACTAAGCAAATCACTCCATGGCTCTTGATACCAATTGATGAATATCTAATAACATACTTGAAGAGGGAAAGAGAGGTGTTTCTAGAGAGATAGTGGTTGGATGAACACTTTAGAGAGAGAAAGTAAACATAAAAGGAAAATGCATTAAGTGTATGTGTAAAATGAACAACCAACCACCTCTCCAAGGCATGGAGAGGTGTATAAATACCTCAATATGGCCGGCCATACATAGGCTTTACATGGGCTTTTCCTAACTTGGCCTATTAAGGTTCCAAATAATACTTAATGAGCTAACGACAGTTATTTATGGAGTGACCGATACTTTCCTAGGATTTTCGTATTCCTAATAATAAAGATAAGATAAGTCAGGTTTTCAATCATGTAGAAGTTCATATGGTGTTTTGTTGTGACATTTTTGGATTAATGATCAGTTTTGAGTATAGCAAGCTGTCACGACTGCTTCTGCCCAAAGAAATAATGAAGCCTTTGAAAAGATAAACATAGTGCGAGAAGCTTTTACAAAAGTACGGTTCCGTCTTTCGACAACACCATTCTGTTGTGGAATTCAAGCAACGAATGTTTGATGTGAGATTCTGACTTCTTCATAATAAGCTCTTAGTGTCTGATTGAAAAATTATGTGCGATTATCAGTCCTGATGTTACGAACGGTTGCATTCAAACGAACTTGAATCATTTTGAGAAATTTAATCACGAACTCTAGAACTTCATCCTTTGATTGTAGAAATTTCACCCATGTAAACCAAGAATAATCATCAATCATAACCAGTATATATTTTCTCCCATTGATACTTTTAATCCTCATTGGCCCGCAAAGATCCATATGCAGCAGATAGAGTTTTTCTTGAATAGAGGCTTTAGCTTTGGGTTTGTGGGAGTGTTTCTTGCTTTTACCAAGACCAGAGGCAGAGCACAAGTGATCCTTCTTATACTTTAGTTTTGGAAGACCTCGGACGAGACCTTGTTTGGTAAGAGAAGTGATATAATCAAAGTTTAAATGAGATAATCTTTGATGCCACAACCAAGACTTGGTCTTTGAGGCCTTAGACTAGAGACATAGAGGAGAGGATAGTAACAAATTATCTAGAGACAAAGTGTATATGTTTAAACCCCTTGATCCCTTGAGTATATCAACACCTTTTAAGTCACGAATGAAACAAGTGTGTTTGCGAAAATCTACTTCAAGATCAGAATCACAAAATTGTCCCACGGAGAATAAGTTGTATCCTAACCCTTCCACATAGTAAACCCGAGATATTGTAACATTTCCCATTTGATAGTATCCATAGCCTATTATCTTAGCAATATGATCATTTCCAATTCTGACGGTACCCAAAAATTTACTGACAAAGTTGATGAGTTGAGAGCGATTTTCGGTCATATGCTTGGAGCATCCGAAGTCCAAATACAATAGGACAATTTGGACAACCTATAATTGTTAAGAGAAGAAGATGGAACATCAAAAATAGTGGAACCCCCATATTGAGTGGGGTCTGAGAAGTTAGAGATTCTAGATTCTGTGATCTTAGATTTACTACTCGATCCTACTAATTTTGGTGCTTTGGATCTCTTACTGTAAACTATGACTCCTTGAGTTGGTGTAAGAACTGATATGTTAGTGGTTTACTTAGTAGGCACTACTTTAGTGGAGGTAAACCTAGTTAAAGGGCATTTATTTTCGACTATAGTGAAGGTCCTACCTATAGGTTTCTAACTATATCTAATTTCATTAAACACCTTACCAGTAGGTTTCCATACTTTTCTCCTTTTGTTTCTTTCAGATTTAGATTTATAACGCACATTTACATCATTCACATAATCAATAACACACATATCATGATTAGCATCAAACAAACATTTGTTACAAATAGCACAAATAGATTCAAACTTAGCATTTCTCATCTAATGCTTAACATGTGCATTACTGATAGGTTCAAAAATAGAATTAATCTTATTCAAACTAGATTTAACTTTCCTAGTGTGTTCTTTTACTTTATTCTTTTGATTGCTACTTGGTGGTTGTGAGATCTTATTTTTCTTTTTATTGCCTGAAGGCTTTGATCCGCTAGCACTAGTAGTAGTGTTTACTCTTGTAGAAGTCAATAAAGCCTAATTAGAATCTTTGGTTTTAAGAAAATCAGTCTGCTTAGGAATGTTGCTTGAAGATGTGACAGGTTTGACAAACGTAACTTTCTTATCCTTGTTCCTTGGTGTGAAAAAACTAATTTCTCACAAGGTTTCATTAAACTAGGGCATGTCTTAGAGACATAGACTAACAATTCCTAAACGTGTTTTGTAAACATGCAAGCAGATTCTAATAGAGGTTCACTAGGATTCTGTTTTCTATCTCATTCTACAAGTCCATGAAGGGTGCCAGTATTTTCTATAATCTTCTCAAGATAAACCTCATGGGCATCCCTATTGTTCTTAAGTCTATGAGAAATAGGTTCTATGTCTAGCTTGAACATTCCTAGAGAAATTGTAGCACTAGGTTTTGAAACAGAAGTATCGACAACATTTTTCCCTTTAAGTTTCCTTAATTCATTTTTCAATGCTGCAATAGCAAAAACCTTTTCTTGAAATTGATCAGAATTTTCAACAGACTTTGCATTGATTTGAGCAATTAAAGAGGCACAATGTTCTTTGGATTGAACACGTGTCTTTCTAATTGAGTCAAATTGGTCTTTGTAAATTAATTTAAAATGCTCTCGTTCTTTTCTTAAATTTTCATTTTCAGAAAGTAATTTTTCCACATTGTGCTCCAACTCAATGTTTATTGTTTCAATCTCATCAATGTCTTTCTTTACATTTTGCACACTATCTTTTCCACTTAAAGATTTAATCATATCCTTCAACTTTCTTATGACTGTGTCCTTTTATTGTGACTGAGCTTTCAATTCATTTATTTCAAACAATTGATTAAATGTAGGAACATTTTGGTTTTCACGAAAATTGTCCTTTTGGAAAAATTTCTTAATTGAGTTGAGTTGTTAATTCCAAAGAAATGCAATGCTTTTTAAGTGTTGAATAACTTTTCAAAAGTTTATCGTAAACATCTTTTTCAATCAAATCTTTCTTTTTAAGAAGCTCAGTCTCAAGTTCCAGACACTTATTGCATTAATCCGTACATGACTTATTCACATTAAGAATATCCACATAACTCAGAGCAATATGCAAAATTTCTTGAGACATGATTTGTTTCAAGAGTTGATCATTATCAATACTAAGTTGTTTGATTTGAATTTCAAAAGCATTTTTGTCTACAAAACACTGATCAACAGCCACTTCCATTTGGTTAAAAACAGTTTGAACTTCATTAATTTCATCTAAAAGAGTTTTATCAAACGCATTAAATGTATCTTTTAAAACTTTTAAAAATGGAATTATTTCAGTTATAAAACAAGCTTTTGTATGTTCAAAACCCCACACACCTGCCGTTATAGCATCAGATGTGGTTCTCTTTTTCACGACCTTGTCAAAACTGGCGAGTTGATATTTTAGTTTTTTAAGACTTTTATTTACCAAACTTACCTTAGGAAGTTCACTGGGTGCTTTAATTCTAATAGGTGTATGTGACTTAACAGATGTGTTAGGATTATAGTTCGAATGTTCGAATGTTTTAACCAGAAAGCTTTTTCTGCAGACAATTCTTTTTTAGTAACAAAACGTTTACCAAAATCTTCTTTTATTTTATTCAACTTTGAATAATCAATTGGAGAAATATTAATTTTCTGTTTTATTGAAATTGGATCATTTTGTTTATCAAGCATCTTTGATCGACTCTCTTCTTCAAAAATAATGTCTTTGAAAGAAATTTTGCACACTTGAATTTTTCAAACTTGATGATTTTGAAAGATGTTTTTGAAAGAAATCCTCTGTTTGTGAATGGATTTTGGTTACAAACCATATATTTTAGCAGTGAACGATCATTTTTTGAATGATTTACTCCCCCTCAGTTCATGATATATTTATTTTGCATTTATAGAACCACTTTTTAAGAAATATAATATCATGCAACTGATAAAACGAAGAAGATATATGTTTGTATCTTTAAGTTATATTTTTGTATTTTTCAAATTTTATGTGATTTTTTAGTTTTTAAAAAATAGTGAAAAATAGTAAAAAATATTTTTCTTGTTTTTGAAAATTTTCAATTTAGTATTTTGAAAAATATTTACAATGTGTTTTGATGTATGATCTTTCATTCAAGAAGATGACTTTTCCAGACGTTTCAACTGAGTTGGAGTCATACATCGCATACCAATCCTGTGAACTAAATACTCAAACATTTCCTTTGAAAGGGCTTTTGTAAAAAGATCAGCAAGTTGGTATTATGTCCCGACAAAGTAAAGTTCAATGGTACCTTTTTCAACATGCTCCTTGATAAAGTGATACCGGATGTTAATGTGTTTTGTACGTGAATGTTGTACCGGATTGCAAGATATGGCAATTGCACTCTGTGAATCATAGTATATTGGAATCTTGTTGTACCGAAATCAATAATCTAGCAGTTTCATCCTCATCCAGATGAATTGAGTACAACATGCAGATAATGATACGTACTCAGCTTTTGCAGTTGACATTGCTTTACAATCTTGCTTTTTGATGACAAACTTACTAGCTTATCTCCCATAAATTGAATGCCTCAAGATGTACTTTTGCAATCATCATTACACCCTACAAGGTCTGCATCTGAATATGAAATTAGCTCAAACTCAAAATCCTTCGAGTACTATAGACCCATGTTAATGGTTTGTCTTAGGTAACGAACGATCCTTTTGACCTCTTTGAGGTGTTTTTCAGTTGGGTGTGCCTGATAACACGCACATACAAATGTCTCAAAGGCAATGTCTGGTCAACTAGCAGTGAGATACATAAGTCCCCCCACCATACTACGATACTTAGTTTGATCAACTTGGGTACCCTGTAAATCTGCATCTAGTTTGGTTGTAGCCATTGGTGTACAAACAGTATCATATTTTTCCATCCCATGTTAAGAAGATCCAAAGTATATTGTGGGTGACATATAAAGATTCCTCGGGGTGATTGATGAACCTGAAGTCCGAGAAAGAACTTTATTTCATCGATCATTGACATTTCAAAATTATCTTTCATTAATTTTTCAAATCTTTTTGCAAACACTGGTTTAGTTGACCTAAAAATTATGTCATCGACATAGATTTGAACTAGTAAAATGTCATCCCCATGTCTTCTTGTAAACAATTTCATATCGACAATACCTTTTGTGTAATGGTGTTCGATTAAGAATGAGGAAAGCTTGTCATACTAGGATCTAGGAGCTTGTTTGAGATCATATAGAGCTTTCTTAAGACGATATATGTGGTTCGGAAAGTCTGAATCTACAAATCCATCCGGCTGACGAACAAAAACTTCCTCTTTCAGTGGACCATTCAGGAATGCTGTTTTGACGTCCATTTAATAAATAGGAAAGTTCTTGTGAGCCGCGTATGCCACAAAAATTCTGACAGCTTCAAGTCGTGCAACTAGTGCAAAAGACTCCTCAAAATCGATTCCTTCCTCTTGACGATATCCTTTGGCAACTAAGCGAGACTTATTCTGAATAACCGTGTTTTCAACATCAGTCTTGTTTTTTCAAATCCATTTGACTGCGATTATGTTTCTGCCAATAGGACATTCGACAAGTTCCCAAACATCAAGGCATTTGAACTGGTTGAGCTCATCTAGCATGGATTTAATCCAGCTGGGATCAAGCATAGCTCCTTGATATTTCCGGTTCAATTGTACTCACTGTTAATGCATACATACAAACCTCTACATCAGTTTGAAGTCAATTTCTTGGCATTACAGGTTTTGAGGGATCACCAATCACTTGTTCAATTGGATGATTCTTAGTCCACCTATCACTTGAGCGATGTTTTTTATGAAACTCGTGCATATTTAATGGATCCTGATATATTGAAAATGACTCAGCTTCTTTGAATACAGGAGTTGGTGGTGCAATGTAGAACACATCTCCATCCAAATCTGCAATGACTTCTTGAACGAATTCATCAGCATTTTCATTCAAGACTGGAGAGTTTGGTTCAGTGACAACTTGTTCTGCTGATGAAGAAACTATTTGATGAGCTTTATATTCTTCAATGATGATTGACGATGACGAAGAAGTGTGTTCGTTAACAAGAGTATTTGCAGCAGAATTATCTGACACTTCTTGTGAACTCGTCGCATAGTATTCTTCATACAGAGGACCAAACAAATTATCCAAGTCTGATTTTGAAGGTATTGATTGTGAATCCTTCGATGTATCTTGAAAATTCATGCAGTTCATTCGGGTTCTAAATTGTTGCATTCAAAATCCATATCTGTGAGTTCATCAAACTTGACATGGATCGTTTCCATTATATTTTTGGTTTGGCGGTTGTAAATACGAAATCCTCTTGATGACTCAGAATAACCAATGAATATACCAATGGCATCCTTTGGTTTCATTTTCTCAAGATCATCACGATCATTTGTTGGATAACAAAGGGATCCAAACATATGAAGTATTGAATATTGGGTTTTCTTCCTCAAATCAGCTCATAAGGAGTCTTATTGTACCGTGTGTGTACAATAGAGCAATTTTGAGTAAAACAAGCAGTAGTCATAGCTTCAACCCATAGAAATTCTGGAGCTTTAGAAAAGATAAGCATTGTTCGAGCAGCCTTGATGAGTGTACGATTTCGACGTTCAACAATACCATTTTATTAAGGCGTATAAGCAATTGAAGTTTGATGAACAATGTCTAACTTTGCATAAAATGCCCGTAATTTCTCGTTTTTGAATTCAGTTCCATTATCAGTTTGAATCGTCAAAATTTGAGCCTTTAGATTCCTTTGAACTTGATTAATGAAATCGATGATCATATCTGGAGCCTCATCTTTGGTACGAAGAAAATATACCCATGTGTACTGAGAATAATCATCAATGATCACTAAAATACATTTCTTACCATTGATTTTTGCGACCCTCATTGACCCACACAAATCCATATGAAGTAGTTCGAGTTTGGATTCTGTGCTTGGAACTAATTTTGGTGGAAGTGAAGCTTTCTTGCTTTTACCTTGTTCACAGGCTAAACATAGGTGATATTTGTTATACTTAAATTTCGGAAGCCCGTCAACTAGATCTTTTGACGTGAGTTAATTAATGGTACCAAAATTCAAATGAGAAAGCCTGCGGTGCCATAACCAAGATTTTGTTGATGTGGCTCTGGATATTAAGCACACTGTAGAAGAAGCCGCCATCTCGGAAATAGAAATCGTGTAAAGATTTGAATCACAAGAACCGGTAAGCAAGTCATCACCCTCTAAATTCCGAACATAACATGTGTTTGAACGAAAAGGTACTTCTAAATCTCCATCACAAAATTGTCCGACCAAAATTAATTTGTGTCCAAGGCCTTCAACATAATATACATAACAAATCGTTAGATTTCCTTGAACATAATCTCCATATCCAGTGATTGCAGCGAAATGATCAATTCCGAAGCGGACTGTTCCCATGAATTTCTCAACGTAATTTCTTAACAGTTGAAGATTGCTAGTTATATGCTTCGAGCATCCGTTATCAACAATCCAAATGATGAGCTGAATCACCTGCATCACATGAAACAAATGCATATGGAAGAGTGGACAATTTGGCTACCCATTTCTAAGTGGTAACCGGTGTGTTAGATGTAGAACGAACACGGATACGACTCTTTGTTTCACTCGGAAGTGATTGAGTATTTTTTTTTCTTTTGGGTGACCTATTAAAACTTTGTTGGTATTCAAACTATCTCTGCCACTTTCGACTTGTTTCTATTTTGTTTTTCTTGTAATTGCTAAGTGTTTTACTTTGACTAGAAGCATGAGATAGTGATGATGCACTAAAGACCTTATCTGTTGCTTTTGGGGTGTTAGCAACACTTAATCTAGATTTCGCAACTACAGAAGTAGCTCCTAAATTCTTAGATTTTGCTACTACGGGGGTAGTGAATAAGGCTCTCTTAACATTAGAATTCCTAGACAAAGCATAACGAGCAACACACTTTTCATGAGAAAGTAAGAACACATCTTTTCCACAAGGAACACAAACAATATTCGAACCGTCATTTATAGC
The DNA here is from genome assembly GCA_026074375.1 of Tanacetum coccineum. Taxonomy (NCBI): domain Eukaryota; kingdom Viridiplantae; phylum Streptophyta; class Magnoliopsida; order Asterales; family Asteraceae; genus Tanacetum; species Tanacetum coccineum. Next base: position 3,654 of record BQNB010029455.1, on the reverse strand, counting down.
AGTTACATTCTTGGTATTTAATACACTTTTGTTTGCATGACATAAAGTCAAATTCATTGTTTCACACTTACTAGAATCTATACTAACACTATGTGACATCTTTCGAACATGTGCAGTTGAAATCTTATCATTAGTGTTCTTCAAGACTCTATTCTTTGATTTGGTATCCTTAAACTTTTGTCTTCTAACACTATTAGAACTTTCTACACTTGTGGAATTAAAAACATTTATGTTAGTTTTAGAATCTGATGTCTATATCTCTGTTTTTATGATTCTGTACATTCCTCTTGCAAGTACATTCTCATTTTGTGTTTGACCTTGCTCGTTTGTGGGTGTAGAATGTGAAGTGACAGGTTTTGACCTATCTACATTGACCTTAGAATTTGACACTTTCTTAGCCTTAATTGCTATGTTTTTAGTCAATGGTGTTACACAAAGAAGTGTTCCTAAGGCATCAAATTTGTCAAACTTAGTGTTCACATTCTTTCCCTTGTTAACAGTTTTAAGCTTATTCTTGAGTTCAAATATTGTTATCAAAAGATCTTGAATCTAAGCACGCACATCAGCATAAGCATATGTCTTTTGATTAACATGTTTAATCAACTCATCAAGCTCCTTTTTATGTTGAGTCCATGTTGCTTTTATTGAATTAAAAAGCATTTGATATTCAAGTTTGACATTTTCTCTTTCTTTAACAACAGAATTCACTTGATTTTTAGCAACACGTTCTCATCATTCAATGTTGACAACTTTGACTTCCAAGAGACATCACAAGCCATTTTCTCTTTTTGATGTTGTAATTTGAGTTCAAAATCAATACTTTGAGCTTGTGATTGCTTAAAATCATTTTTAAGAATTTTGATTCTCTTGAGTAAATTAGCTTAGATATATTTGGAATAACTTGAACTTTTTGCATGTTCATCTTTTAACAACTTATTTTTCTGTTTTTCAACAGAAAGCAACACACAATCTCGGATTTTACTTGTCAAAGATACTTCCAAAAATCAATCGATCTCATTTTGAAGAATATTTTATTTTGAAGATTTTCCTTCAACTTTCTGTTCCATTAATTCAAAAATATTTAACATTTCCTGTACTTCTACAATGAGTTGCTCTTTAAGTTCTTTCAAATTCTTTAATAAAGAAACAGACATTGGAATTACATCAGTTTTATAAAACTCTCTTAGAGAATTTTGACTATCAGACATCCATCTTCGTTTTCGGTCTTCTAAATGAGTAATATCAATCCTTGTTCGTAAACCATTAATTGCCACACCCAGTTTGTAAAACATTTTTAACAATTTACTCTCTTTAGGCATTTTTGGAATTGGTAAATTTGATGTGACTGATTTTGACTCAGAACCATTAGTAGAAGTAGAAGGAATTGAAAAATATGTTTCTCATAGAAAAGTCTTGTTGAGGTACAAATGTTTCATAAAGTGCATTTAACTTTCCATAATTAATTTGAACCATTTTGTTTCTCATTTTCAATCGACTTTCTTCCGCATCCTCTAAAGTTTCTTCTAAATCTGGTGAATGGATTTTCACATTAACACTATGAAGCCTTTCACTATCATACATTTTTGGTTGTGCTGCAATGGCCTTCTTGAGACGTTCAGGATTCTTGTAACCCAACCCAGCTTTAAGAAAAGGATCATAAACTTTATTCGGTGTCTTTCCAAGCATGTAAATTGTTTGAATTGATTGACCTATTTTATAAACAATTCGATCATGAGAATTTAGTTTTTCTTCAAGATCACAAATATCTTCAAGATACTGATTTTCTCGATCTTTAAAAGCCTTTTTAGCTAACTGAGTTTCATGTTGAATTGTTATCTTTTCATTTTTGATTTTGAAAAAATCACTTTGAATGTTATCTTTTTATTTCAAAAGTCTGTCAATGGTGTTCTTATCATTCCTTAATTCACGTTCTAACTCTTCACGTTCCAACTCAAACATTTTTACCCGATCCTTACACATCTCAAGCTCCTTTTGTAGCAACATCTTTTTCCTTTTAAGCTCATTGTTAAATTGTTTTTGATTTTTAGCTTCTCTTTGAGCATCATATGCTAGCATTTGAATTTTATGATATTCGTCATGATCATTTGAATCAAGGTCAGACGTGCCTCCATTATTTTCCACATATGGATCATCAAATATGATATTAGAATCAATTTGTTCATCATTAGATGTTTGAATAATAGTTTTACGTTTTTCATAACGCATTTGTTCATGAACCTTGGATGAAGTATTTACCTCACTGACAGCCTTTGCATCATATGATGGCACAGTCTCAGCATTATCATCAGCTTGTAGAATTTGAGCCATCAACATGACTGAAGCAGTTAACTCTTACATAGTTTCCTCACCATATGAAGTGTCAAGCATGAAGTCATTTTCTTTGTTGTTGAGATTGCTTCCGGCTTCATCTTTCATAGCTAACAACATTTGTTCTCTAAAATACTTTGCATATCACGAGGATAGTGGCCTTTTTCATTGCAATTATAACACTGAACATCTGCCTTTCCTGGAGTTGACTCAATTCATGGAACACGCTGAATAAATTGATTGTTGTCATCATTTCCATTTCCTGCATTAAACGCTTGATTCCTGCTTTGTCTCCCTGCATTCTTATTACCATTACCACCATAACCTACATTCTTGGTTTGTATGTCAACTCTACCATCCTCAATCATGGCTTAATTCCTTGTGTTTGATGAAGTACGAAGATGATTATTGGTAGGTTTGGAGAAATTTTGAGTGATTGCTCGAGCTAATAACATCATGGCAGTTATAAGCTTGTCCTCTTGAGAATCCCCTTATAACTTCCCTTGATATTCATCTTCATAGTCAATAGCTGATGAAGGATGTGTGACATAGTATGGTTGTGGTGAATAAGAAGAATGTGCATGAGATTGTGATGAAAAAGCATTTGAATGAGTAATAAGGGCTAATGGATCATGATTCTTTGCAGATTTATTTGCTTTGGATGCTAGAACATGTGGTTTGAATTGTACTAAAGAATCATACAACATATCAAAAGAAACTATCTCCCCAGTTTGATTGTGACGAACCATGGTGACATATTTACTCTATTCGGGTTGTAAAAAAATGAGAAACTTAGTGTTGATTGACACGAAAATAGAATGAACATTGTTACGATCCATAATATTCACAAGTGTTGTCAATCTTTCATATACGGATTCTAACGATTCTCCTTCTTTTACTACAAATTTGTCAAACTCATCCATAAGACATGAGTGTCTTACATGGCTAGTAACATCGATTCCAAACATCAGCCTCTTAATTTGTTCCCATATTTCCTTAGTGTTTTTACATGCATCCACTGAATTGTATATATCATTTGGTATTGATTAAAGAAGATAATTCATGACTTTCACATCAGCAATGTATTGTTTCTTGTTTCTGTAACATTTCTCATTTTTCATGTCTTTGTACGACTATATTAATGATCACTATTTATTTTAGTCCGATACGCGTTTACTTTTAATATTTACTTTTAAGCTAAACCGCGTAGACTAGAAATGATCAATGAATGTAAACGGTCACCAAATAAATTAAGGTTTACATCAACCAAGTAAGAAATAATTATTAAGAAGATAATTATTTACTTTGCGTATTTTATTTTTATTG